>PVJC01035292.1:0-18367 GCA_004026665.1 Murina feae
CGGCGCCCTCACAAGCCCCTCCCCCTCAGCCCCGCTTCCGGCGCCCTCACACGCCTCGCCTCTCAGGCTCCGCCCCCGCGCTTCCCCCCGACGTCGCGTCACGGCGGCGGGCGGGGCACGTCCCCACGCAGCGCGCCGGGCGGAGCGCTCGCCGCATTGTTTCCTCCGCTGGGGAGCGAGCGAGCCGGCCCGGGGCGTCCGAGCACCGAGCCCGCCCGCGTCCCGCTCCCCCTTCCCGCCGCCGGCCGGGCCCCGGCGCCCCCTTCCCGCCGCCGCCATCCGCCAGGAGCCCCCGCCGGAAGCCCGCGCCCAGAGCGGCGGCGCCGGGCCTGCGCGGCCGTTGGCGGAGGAGCCGCGGGCGCCATTAGCGCCGCCTCGGCCGCGCCGGCCCCCGCGCCCGCCCGCCGGGCTCCCGCGGCCCCGAAGGTGAGTGGGGGGGGGCCGGGCTGGGTTGCCGCCGCCGCCTCGCGGGCCCCGGCCGCGCTTGCGGGCCGCCGCCATGTTGGAGGCCGCGGCGGCGCATTGTCCGCGGGCAGCGGCCGCGGGGCGCGAGGCTGGGTTGGCGGCGAGGCCGGGCCGCTGGGAGGCCCGGCTGCGGGAGTCGGGGTCGTGGGGCCGAGGGCGGGCCGGGGCGGCGGGGGCCGGGAATCGGAGAGGCGGGAGCCGGGCTCGCTCCGGGCTGGTTCCGGGCCCGCCCGCCCTGCGGCCTCCAGCTGGGGCGGCGCGGGGGCGGCCTCCGCGGGGCGGGACCGGCGCGAGAGGGGCCGAGCCGGGCGCCCCGGTCGCGCCCGAGGGTCTCGTTATGTAACAGACGCGCTCGGACGTTCCGCCGGGGCGGGCGCCTGCCCGCGGGGCCTGACGGCGCCGGTTCCCCCCGGGCCCGGGAGCCGGACCGGGAGCCCGACCGGGGAGCCGGGGGACGCAAGGTCAGGCCGCCGGCCGCGCGGGGCGGCGTCCTTCCCGCTTCCGGGCGGCGAAGCGGGCCTGTGCCCCGGCCCCGGGCCTGTGCGGGAGGGACCCGGCGGCGGCCGCGGGTGCAGAAGGACCGCCGCCTCGCGCGGGGGCCGGGCTGGGTGTCGGCTGCTCCCTCCCCCACCCCCGGGCCCGCAGGTGTGCGGCGCCTGCTCCTCCGACAGCCGGGCAGCGGCGGGGGACGAGCCCCAAGCCAGGCGGGCCCCGCCGCCCCCGGCCGAGCTGGTGTCAGGGTGGGGCCCGCCCTCCCGGATGGGTGTGCCCGGCAGAACCTCGGCCTCGCTGGGCCCGCCTCCTGCAAGTGCAGGTCCCTGCGCACCGTGCCCCGGGGCGGCGGGAGCCACGGGGCCGAACTGGGAGCCCCGGGGCGGGCGGTGGGCAGGTGGCGGGCGGGCAGGTGGCGGTCACTGTGCCGCTGGGCCGGCTGTTCAACGCCGTCTTCCCCGTCACAGGGACGTTCTCAGGCGAGGAGCGGCCCCGACAGCAGGTGTGGGGTGCCGTTCCCTGGAAGGGGGTCAGGTAGGGCTTCAGCGCCCGTGGGGCCGGTGGGGGCCGGGTGGGCTGTGGGTGGCGCTCCTTGGTCCTGGGCTGTGGAGGAGAGAATCACACGTTTGCTCTTAACCTGGTGAGTAAGCAGCTGTGCGGCTGCCCCACCTCTGTCATGACACCCCTGGGTGAGCCTGCCCCTGGGTGTGTGAGTCCCCTCCGGCGGGCTGGGCGCCTGCTCCTGGGGACGCGCCCGCCTCGCCTCCCGAGCGAGGACAGGTCTGGCGGGCCGGCTGGTGCCTGGGTGACCGCTGCCCAGGAATGAGGGCTGGGTTCCCGGGCTCACGCGGAGGCCCGAGTGCTGGTGAGTCGTGCTGGTTGGTGCCTGGGGGTTGGGCTGGCCATGGGGTTCGCCATCCTTCACTTTACAAGGAATTTCTGTCCAAGTGGATTTCCGTTGGACAAGAGAGAAGAACACCCGCTCTGCAGGGCCTGGTGCCTGAGGGGCGCTGGGCCCTCCTTTCAGGACTCAGGGAGCCTGTTGAGGGCTTTTCCCAAAGACCAGCTGAGGCCTGAGCTGTGGTTCAGGCGCCCGCCCTGCCCGCCACACTCGGCTGTTGGTTTGTGCGTCAGCCTCCTAAGTGTCCCTCTGCTTCTGTCGTCAGTCGTGTGGAGGGCAGGGTGTCGTCCGAGCGCGGTCCTTGTCAGTTCCACGCTGGGGGGCAGTGGGCAGTGATGGACGGAGCAGGCTGAAAGGAGGAAACGATAAACCTCTGGGCAAGGGTTCAGGCACCTGAGCCATTGCCTGCAGGCTCACAGTGGGGCTCTGCAGGCAGCGGGGGCTCTCGGCGGCCCTTGCTGTGGAGCGAGAGCAGAGATGCTGCCCCTGGGCACATAGTAGGTGTCCTGTGTACATGGGAGGGGAGGGCCTGGCCTGGCGCTGGTCAAGCCAACAGCTGAGAAGTGCCCCTGAGGGGAAGGGGCCGGCTGACTGCCCTGGGGCGTTTTCATGGAGGTCTCTGCCGAGGCCCCACAGAAGCTGGGTTGGGACCTCGTGGGGGTGAAGACTGTCCCTGAGGTCAGTGTGTGGCTCCTCCCTTGGCTCTTGGTGTGTGGTTGGTGGGCCTGTCTAAGGTAGATGTGGAGGACACGTTCATGGAGAGGAAGGAGGACGGGCTGTGGTCAGGACGGTGCCCTGGGCTCCAGGGGCAGGCCTGGGCAGCAGCAGGGGGGAGAAGGTGACCTGGGGGTCATAGGTCATGTGCAGGGAGAGCAGTTGAGCACCCTTGTCTTGTCTCATGGTCACAGCCTCCATACCTGCTGGAGTCTGACCTGTGTGTGAGCTTCTCTGGCTCAGGGCAGAGACTCACTCCTCAGGGCTGTTCCGAGCACCTGAGTGACCTTGGCTTGGTCTAGGAGGTGGCTGATGAGCATGGGCATCAGAGGGCACTAGGCGATGTGGGGGGACACGGACGGACTCATCGCTCACATGCCTCTCTGGGATACTCCTAGCCTCTGGTCCTGAAGTCTCGGGAGGATTGGCCTGGTGGGGACGGGCTATTGAGATGGATCGTGAGTCTTGGGATGAGTGATTTTGGAGTCAGTATGAGTGGGTCAGCCGGCTCTGCCCAAGGTGCCTGGTGGTTTTCTCGATCTAACTCCACCTCTGCTCTGTTCCAGGGAGTCGGTACCAAATGAGGAGGAAAGGACGATGTCATCGAGGCGCTGCAGCGAGGCACCCTTCCTCCCCATGCAGTACTAAGCACTCCCCGACGCGAGAGACCCTGACCTACGCACAAGCGCAAAGGATGGTGGAGATAGAGATTGAGGGGCGCCTGCACAGGATCAGCATTTTTGATCCCCTGGAGATCATACTGGAAGATGACCTCACTGCTCAGGAGATGAGTGAATGCAACAGCAACAAAGAGAACAGCGAGCGGCCACCTGTGTGCTTAAGAACTAAGCGGCACAAAAACAACAGGGTCAAGAAGAAGAGCGAAGCCCTTCCCAGCACCCATGGCGCCCCGGCCTCTGCCAGTGCCCTTCCGGAGCCCAAGGTGCGGATCGTGGAGTACAGCCCCCCGTCCGCCCCCAGGAGGCCCCCCGTGTACTACAAGTTTGTGGAGAAGTCGGCCGAGGAGCTGGACAACGAGGTGGAGTACGACATGGACGAGGAGGACTACGCCTGGCTGGAGATCGTCAATGAGAAGCGCAGGGGCGACTGCGTGGCGGCCGTGTCGCAGAGCGTGTTTGAGTTCCTGATGGACCGCTTCGAGAAGGAGTCCTACTGCGAGAACCAGAAGCAGGGGGAGCAGCAGTCCCTGATCGATGAGGACGCCGTGTGCTGCATCTGCATGGACGGTGAGTGCCAGAACAGCAATGTGATCCTCTTCTGTGACATGTGCAACCTGGCCGTGCACCAGGAGTGCTACGGGGTCCCCTACATCCCCGAGGGCCAGTGGCTGTGCCGACACTGCCTGCAGTCCCGGGCCCGTCCCGCGGACTGTGTGCTGTGTCCCAACAAGGGAGGTGCCTTCAAAAAGACGGATGATGACCGCTGGGGCCACGTGGTGTGCGCCCTGTGGATCCCCGAGGTTGGCTTTGCCAACACAGTGTTCATTGAGCCCATCGACGGCGTGAGGAACATTCCTCCCGCCCGGTGGAAGCTGACATGCTACCTCTGCAAACAGAAGGGTGTGGGCGCCTGCATCCAGTGCCACAAGGCCAACTGCTATACAGCCTTCCATGTGACTTGTGCCCAAAAGGCCGGCCTCTACATGAAAATGGAGCCCGTGAAAGAGCTGACTGGGGGTACCACAACCTTCTCTGTCAGAAAGACCGCTTACTGTGACGTACACACGCCCCCGGGCTGTGTCCGGAGGCCTCTGAACATTTATGGGGATGTCGAAATGAAAAACGGTGTGTGTCGAAAAGACAGTTCAGTCAAAACGGTTAGGTCCACATCCAAGGTCAGGAAGAAAGCGAAAAAGGCAAAGAAAACACTGAGTGAGCCCTGTGCGGCCCTGCCACCTGTGTGTGCTCCGTACATCCCCCCCCAGAGGTAAGCACGTGCAGGTGGGGGGGTCCTGATGAGCCTAGGATGGGGGTGCTAGGAAGGGGTCCGCAGGGCTGTGTTATGGCATCCTCGTACCTTCTGTTGACGGAGCTTCCTTGTGGTCCTCTAAAATGCGGCCTTATCCTTTCACCACTTTGTGAATGGATCATGGAGGTTGCAAAAGACTCGAGTCGATCAGACTTGGGAGGATATGTGGCTCTTCATGCCTGCCCTGGCCCATGCCTGCAGTGGCTGGTGTGGGGCCCTGTAGTGCCCAGGTGCGGTCGCCTTCTTTGACAGTAAAAGGCTCTTCTCCCTCGCCTTTCTTTCCCACCAACATTTTCCCAAATCCTTGTAGGATTTTTAAAGTAATTTCTTGGAAAGTGAAGCAGCGTAGCTAAGAAAGGAGACACAAGGGTGGGGCTGATGTGAGCTATGGGGAGGGAGGGCTGGCCACCTTCCTGTTGTGAGTCTTTCTGGTTTTCCTGACGGTTTCCTTTGTGATGTGAGCATTGCTTGGTCAGTGCAGGGCGCTCTGACCTAGGTGGTCCACAGTGGTGGGGTCCGGGTTCTGCTGGTGCCTTTTGTGGGCAGGCCCTGCCTCGCTCTTGCCTGAGTTGGCTCCTGTGCCCGAACTTATTCCATCCTCTGCCTGCTCCTCTTGTTGCAGACTTGCTCCTTTTATTCCGTTACCTTTCAGATGCTCTTGTTCAGACCACGAGGTAAGTGACTTGAGGGCCAGTAAGTGCCCTGTGAGTCTGGGAGAGCAGACGTCCCCACTCCAGCACTTCCTGGAGCTTTGAGGAAGCGGCACACTTTCTTTGTGACAGGGCATGGGGCTCTAAAGCCTTTGGTTAAGGAAGTAAAGCTTTGTGCTGGTGAAGTGAAGATGCAAATGGGTGTCTGCTCCAAGAACAGCTGACAGGATACATGTTGTTACCCTTAATCAAAAGTCACATATAAATAAAGTATCTTACAGATGAGTGGATAACAAAGTATAAGGGTATTGTTGTTATTATGTAAAAGTTATCTTCAGTGTGTTGAATATTAGCTTTTTGTATTGTTTTCCAGTATGTCTGGTGTAAAATAATGTGTGCTTACCAATCTGATTAAAATATATAGTTTCCTTTTTTTTTTTTTAACTATATAGTTTGGTTTTAATGTGTCACAATTTTCATCACACTAGTAGGTTATAAGAGTGGTGGGATCTGCCATTTAGAATACTGGTTTTGTCCTGAGAGGAGCAATTACTTTGTATTAAGAATGAGAAATGTAGCTTTACCTCCTGAAATGAAATCTTTTTTCTTTTAGAGTAGTACATACTTATTACAGAATCAGTAAATTCAAAGTGAGAAAAAAGTGCTCATAATCCCTTTCATCCAGAGAAAACCTCTGTCAAAACCAAGGCATCTCTTGCAAATTAGTCAACCTGACTTATTTTATTTTACTAGAGTCCTGGTGCACGAAATCTGTGCACTGGAGGTGGGGGGGGGGTCCCTCAGCCCGGCCTGCACCCTCTTGCAATCCGGGACCCCTCGGGGGATGTCTGCCTGCTGGTTTTCTTCTGACCACTTTTAAGATGTTCTCTGCCCTTCTTTTTTCCTTTTTTGTACTTTTCCTCTAATGTACCAAGGTATTAATTTTTTTTCTCCTTGCAGTCTGGGACCCCTTGGGGGATGGTCCAATTGCCAGCTTAGGCCCGATCCCTAGGCTGGCAGTTGGATATCCCTCTCCCAGTCCAGGACCCCTTGCTCCTTACCGCCTGCCTGCTTGCTGCTCCTTAGTGCTCAGCTCGCTGCTCCTTAGCGCTGTCGTGGAGGCGGAAGAGGCTCGCCAACCTTGAGCCTGGCTTCTGCCTGAGTGGCACACCCCTCTGGGAGTGTACTGACCACCAGGGAGTAGCTCTGCATTGAGTGTCTGCCCCCTTGTGGTCAGTGTGCATCATAATGACCAGTTCTGCCATAACAGTCGCTGAGGCTTTTATTATATAGATTGTATAGACTATTATTATTATTTAAATCCTTACCCGAGGAGTGAGGCTATTTTTCCCATTGATCTCTAGAGAGAGTAGGAGGGAGGTTGGAAGGGGAGAGAGACACTGATGTGACAGAGACACATCGATTGGTTGTGGGCATCAGACCTGCAACCCAGGTATGTGCCCTTGACCGGGAATCGAACCCTAGATGCTCTAACCAGGGCTTATTTTATTAAATTTTATTTATTTTTATTGATTTCAGAGATGAGGGGAGGGGGGGGGAGAGAGAGAGGGAGGGAGAGAGAGAGAAAGAAACATCAATGATGAGAATCATGGACCGGCTCCCTCCTGCACGCTCCTCACTGGGGTTGGAGCCCACAACCTGCAATGCGCCCTGGCTGGGAATCAAACCTGTGACCTCCTGGTTCATAGGTTGACGCTCAACCATTGAACCACACCAGCCGGGCTATTCTTCACCTGAGGATAGTTTTTCCATTGATTTTTTTTGTCTTTCTAAGATTTTATTTAAAAAAAATTCTTTATTTTCCATTGATTTTTTTTATTTTTAAAGAAAGAGTGGGAGGTGGAGAGGTAGAGAAAGAGGCTGATGTACGAGAGGTGCATCGATTGGTTGCCTCCCATGCAGCCCAGACCTGTGGGATTGAAGTGCTCTAGCACTTCAGCAACACAAGCCAGGCCGTCAGCCGACCTTGGATTTCTACCTGAGTCACAAGGGTAGGATTTGTATTCAGAGCTTCTGTTTTAAGTGCCCTAAACATGTCAGCTTTACTGAAGTTGAAGTAAACAAAACAGAAATACGACCTAACAAATGGAAAAGCCGTAAGTCTGAAGGGCCCCCTGTGCCCAGCCCCTCGCGAGAACCTGCTCCAGGAGGTGTGCTCGGGGCTGTGCACAGGCCGCGGGAGGAAGCGTGTGCAGGTGGAAAATGCACACACTTGAGCGTCTGAGGGGCGCAGGCCTGAATGAGAAGAAAACTCGTGCTTTGGACCAGTTTCAAAGCAGAGGGTGCAGCTAAAGTGCGTGCTGAAGGTGCAGTCTGGCTCGCGTTTCGTTTTCTTGTTTTCCTAACTTAGCGATAAACTTTATTACAGTTTGGAGTAGAGATAAAGGACGCACCTGGACAGGTGTTTGTGGCCACAGGCGTTGCTGTCTGACAGTTAATCTGAGTATATTTTATAAAAGTTTCAGCGTATGTGTACTGGGGACACAAGACATGCTGCAAGCAATGTGGAAGCCCTTCGCTGGATGCCCACAGCAACAGGGCCATGTGTGTGCCCCTGTGGGTGTCCTTGGGGGGCAGGCATGGAGCCCTGCTGGCTGAGGGAGGCAGCACCCCAGGGCCACCGGTGGCCTGTGTAGTGGCTACTCTGGAAAGAAGCCTTAAACCCAAACTGAAGTGCCGGGTGTGCGCAGGCCGGGCCGTGTTTCCGTTACTGCCAGACGCCGGAGTCCTGGTCGCTGAGCAGTGTGCGGGGGAAAAGCCCTCGTGGGGGTGTTGGCCTGAGCGCTGTCTTAAATGATCTCTCCCTCCTATAACTTCATCACTTTCCTTGGTTTTATTAAAGTTTTTGTTAAATTCATTTACTGACTGATAGAACTTTAGAAGGAGGGGGGGAGAGAGAGAGACCCTGGGGATTGAACCCGCAACCTTTGCATATTGGGATGATGCTACTCGCCAGGGCCCTTTCCTTGGTTTTAATTCAGGGGAACTGGGTGTCTCCTTGCGAGTCTGTCTTGGTCCAGCCTGAAAGGGCATCCTCCAGTGAAGTGGGATGTGGGCCATCTGGTGAGCAGATTTGTTTTCGTAGAACAGCCAAAGTGAGTGAAAATAAAATAGCGCCGCGAAACAGATCCGAGCGCCAAAGCCTGCGGGTCTCATCGGGTACCAGCGTGCGCTTCGGCTGGCTTTGACTCCGAGAGATTCCTGTCTTGAACTAAAATTAGTGCTTCTGCGTGCAGTGCCGTGGGCGGGGTGCTCCACGCTCATCAACCTTCTAGACGCCTCATCCCGAACTCCCCTCAGGCACCTCCTCCTGAGGCTTCTGCCTGGTGGTCTCTCCCAGGACCCCCCTGGTGTCCCTCGCACTCAGTATGTCTGCTGTGCTCACCTTGCACGGGGCCTGGTCCCCTCCCCAGGCATCCCCTGCAGGCAGAGCGGCTCAGTCCCCAGGAGAACTCCCCAGCATGGCAGAGTTTTGCCATTTCACTCACTGTATTCACTTCTTTTGGGGTGACAGTTTATTGGAATCTTAATACTGGCAGTGGGTAAATGCCACACAGTCACCCCAACTCCAGCCTAGTGTCGCCTGGGCATACACAGTAGTTGACAGTGGGAGAGGTGGACCGAGGGAGCACCCCCATGGGCGCACAGAGTCTGGAATTGGGTCAGGGGTGTCATTTCAACTCCTACTTGGAAAGCCTTCGAGCTTATAAATTATTGCAGAAGTAAGGAGAACACCCCAATCCTCTACCCAGGCACCTCTTGCGAATGTCATGTCCCACGCACCCTGCACAGGAGCAAGCACACATGGGCGTGCCCTCTAAGGGTGATTCTATGGGCCCCACTCGGTGGGACCTGTCTCCTGGGACAGGACAGGTGGGCACGGTGAGGGGCTCCGTCATCCATCGGCCTCGAAGCAGGAAGGACCAAGATGCTCCTGGCCTTCCGCTAGGGCCTCTCCTGGGCAGCCTCCTGTGGTCCGGACATTCCACAGCTGCGCAGTGTCTTCTGAGACGCTGTTTTTCTTTTTTGGTTAATCTTCACCGGAGGATTTTCCCCCCATTTTTTAGAGAGAGGGGAAGGAAAGAGAGAAACATCGATGTGAGAGAGACTCATGGGTTGGCTGCCTCCCCGCACATGCCCCAACTGGGATCAAACCTGAAACTCTCTGCTACGAGGTCTAGAGCTCTAGCCACGAAGCCACGCTGGCCGGGGCTGAGATGTTCTGTTTGAGAGAAGATGGCCCTTCTCCCTTAGTCGAGCCAGCCTCGTCCCGGGTGTGGTGTCCACCTTGCTAGTGGCAGTATGCCCAGGTGCCAGGTGGGCGCCATGCACATCCCCATCTGGATGCAGTGATGTCCCCTACTTCTTGGTGCCTGAGGTGTCCCCAGCATCTCTGTTTCTTCTGGCCTCCGACCTGAGGCTGGGAGACCTTGGGAGGCCCTGTGGCCGCTGCTCCTGTTCCTACCCAGAAGCTGTGTCCTTGCCTGGGCCGTCTCCCTGTGTCCACTCGGCTTTCCCTCCAGTGATCCTTTCCTCTTCCCGATGTGGGCCAGGAGGTGCTAGTTTTTAGAGGTCCACCCCAGCAGGGCCCCGGGGGGAGGGGAAGGCCTCACAGGAGGGCTGGGCAAGGTCAGGCTGCTTCACAGAGTGAGCGTCTGGTGGGATTTCTAATAAAATGGGGCTCTGCCCAGTTCCTGATCTCAGGAACTTCAGTTCTTGGTCCGTGAACCGAGGGGAGACCCCCACTGCAGGCAGCCACCTCGGTGGGTCTGGAGGATGGCGAGGCTTGGCCGGAGGTGTGGACATGTGCACCCCATTGATCCTCAGAGCCCGTCCTCCGCACCTAGAGCTCCGAGGTTTCCCTCCCTTGGTCAGCCGGGTGGCCAGCACGAGTCGGCCTCCTCCTGAGAGGCGTCCAGGTAGAACCCAGGCAGTCGCTGTGAGAGCAGAGGTCCAGCGTTTGCACCCCAGGTGGTGGAAGGTGTACTTTCTGGGCCATTGAGGGTGTGCACGTGCTAAAAGGACGTCACTGCTGACAGCGAGTCCTGGGAACTGGCAGTGCGCAGGCGTCCTCTCATCAGGCTGGGGCTCGGCTGCCCACTGCTGCCCCGCTCTCGCAGGACTTTAGTGTCGAGGTTGCTTCCTAGCCAGGTTGTCGGACTTGCTTGAGCACACTCCAGGCTTCAAGCTTCTCGGCCGGCAGCGACCTTTAAGGGCGCTTCTCCATGTGAGGCTTCCGTGCCGCAGACGGCCTGCGCCGGGTGCTCCCCCTTAGCTCTGCTCCTGGTGTTCGTTTCTGTGGACGTGCGTGTCGGAAACCTGGGTCACGGGTCCGTAGGTCGTGTAAAAGCGGTTTCGCTGTAGCAGTGATGTGCTCAGTTTTGAAAATCCCCTTCCAAGTTACACACTAAAATCACGAGTTGATGTTTTGTCAACTGACCTGCAGTTTCTCCAGAAGCTAAGTGGGCGGCCTGGCCTGAGCGCCCGTCCACCACTGCCTCCTCCTGGCAGGTCTCCAGGGCTCTTCCATAAAGCCCCCCTCCCCTCCCCCCACCGTCACTTCCGCCTGCACCCCTTTCATTGGAGGTGCCTTGCGCGGAGGCTTGACTAAGTTATCAGAGCAGCCTTCGGAGGCTTGAGAAATTCAAACTTCGCATCCTTCTAATAGGCCCTTGCCGATACTGCATTTAAAAAAGTCTATAGTACAATACAGAGGCAGGAAGTTGGTAACACAAGGCTTAGGGAGTTGCTGAGAGCAGACATGCTCTTGACCCCCATCCACCTGAGAAGGTAGGGCCTGGCCAGCCCCCAGCCCCTGGGGGGTCCTTTTCCCACCCTCAGGACCACTGCTGCCCTCACTGTGGGACTCGCCTGCTCGCCCCTTTCTGATCACCAGGGCTTACTGCGCCTTGAAAACCCTAGTCCTTGTAGCCCCTCCTCCTCTGAAGGCCCCTTAGTCTCTCCCCCTTTGGCGTTTATAGAGGGGTTGGCCCCCATTCTGTCTGGTCCCTGCCCCTCCGGCTGGACATTTTCGTGGTTGGTTTCCCATGTTCCGTACCCTCTCCCTGCGGCAAATGGTGGTTGGCTTGGGGTGATGGGTGCAGAGGGCCATGGTGGTGTGTTCACTGTAGACACAGCTGCTCCCCGGAGCCCCTCTGTGTCCTTCCGGGGAGTACATTGCGGGCGGCGGGCGTCTTCAGGCCGCCTCACGCTCAGCCTCCTCCTCTGTGACTGCTGGGGAGGTGGCTGTCCGGGCAGGCACTGTAAGCAATGGAGGACAGCTCTGAGTCATTGCCCTCAGAATGCTGCTCATGCCTGGGGGCTGATCGCTCACAAGTCCTGACCCTGGAGGAGTCAGTGGCTTGTTTCATGGGACAGAATCTTTATTTATAAGCTTGTTGCCAAACAGCATTTCTTTGGACCTTGAAATTGTTAGAAAACTCTTTTATGCACATTGCTTTACTTGGCTGGGGAAATAACTGAGTGTATCTGTCTGTCAGAATGTCTGTATGTGCTAAGGTTTTCTGGTATGCACTTCACTGCACCTCCGTGATAACTTAGTCAAAAATGGCAAAGTTAAAACCCCACCCAAAAAGGCACCTGTGAGGTGTCCAGGCCCAGCCCAGCCCCAGCCTCAGGGGCTGCAGGCAGAGCCTGGGTTCCCAGCGCCTTCTGTCCTCACCTCCTGCTGAGGCCGCGTGACCAGGTGGCCCCCAGTGTGCAGGCCTGTGGCCCCTTGGTCACACTTGGCCTGCTGTGGACACACGAGAGCTTGGGATCCAGATCTGCCTGTAGAGGCAGAGGCCCCTGGCACCTTCTCCGGGTTTGATGCGACAGGGCCACTTCTGCCAAAGCCCCAGGGTCAGGTCCCTCCAAAGGACAGGAACTGTGTCTCGCCACAGCAGGGGTCTTGGGTCTCGAGCCCTGAGCAGTCTGAGCGACGACGCTTGCAGCGCGGTTGGGGTGGCCTTGGAGACGCACTGAGCCCTTGTCTAAGGGCAGAGCATGATGGTCTGGACGAGCTCGACGAGCTGGGGGTCTTCTCACGGTTTTGTTCTTTGGCTATTTTGTAAGGGTTTTGGTTTGCTTTCTTTAAAAACTTTGGTCTTAAAAGTCTTTGATGGCTGTCCAGACATTTTGATTGTGATGCACAATGAGGAATGCCTTCTTGTTGCATTTTGTGGTTTTCTGTTTTGGTTCAGATGGAACTTATCTCTGTGTCCTGGTGAGGCGAATGGATGAGTTGCTCTTTGTTTCAACAGCAGAGTGATAACTGGGAAAAGGGCAGCTTTCCGGGAACGAAGGGTTGTTGAAGGACCCCCCCCCCCCCTTTACAAAGCCCTTGCACTCTGTAGGACGGGCCCTGGGCCTAGAAGGTGCCCAGTGTCATCCCAGCCAGCAGTAGACCCTGTGCTCCTTTGCCTCCAGCCCTGCCCCTGCCGGCGTGTCTGTCCCAGCTCTTCTTCACTGCGAGGTGACTGAGAGCGGCTGGTGCCGCATTTGCCCACCCTGCCCCGTGCCCGCTGTGCCTGCCGGCGGAGGAACTAAGAACATTTAGAACTTTGTTTTCTTTCTAGCGTTCAATCCGATAGACACAGGACTTAATCGGGGACGAGGCCTGTGGATAGCAGGAGATGGTGGGCTTGGTTTCAGCAGAACCAGAGACAGCAGAGGTAGCATTTACGTGCCACGGGGGAGGGAGAAGCACGTGTGAGCACGTGTGGTTTATTGAGAGGAACGCTGTCGTTCCCAGTCTCCGTGAGGAAAGCATGCTAATGTGCTGCTTCAAAACTGAACTCTCGAGTTTTTCGTGTTTTAGATTAAATAGGATCGCGAATCAGGTGGCCATTCAGCGGAAGAAGCAGTTTGTGGAGAGAGCCCACAGCTACTGGCTGCTCAAAAGGCTGTCGCGGAACGGCGCGCCCCTGCTGAGGCGGCTGCAGTCCAGCCTGCAGTCCCAGAGAAGCACGCAGCAGGTACGTGCCCTCGCTCAGCCCTCGGGCTCCGGCCTCTCGTTGGCGGGGCCCCGTGTGGTCAGGTCCTGGGAGCCGATGGAGACCTCACATGTCCCGCCTGCTAGGCTGTGGGTTGTGCCGGTGACTCATCCACCCCTGTCCCCCATGTTCCTGCACGTGGCTTCTTCCTCCTCTCCCTGCACACGTGTGGAATGTCTGGGGAAGGGGAAGCCATGACTGCTGACCCCTTGGGGTGCAGCCCGGGCCCCCTGGGGGTGGGTGGGTTTGCGTTTTGGAAACGTGTGAGGGGGACCTACTAAAGGGCGTTTCCCTGCCTGCGGGTTCAGCATTGACGCAGCGGGAGGGCAGGAGGCAGGCGCCGAGCTGAGCTGAGTGAGCGGGATGTTGCTTTCTTGGTTCCTAACCCTTCACCGGAGGATATTTTCCCATTGACTTTTAGAGAGAGTGGAAGGGCTGGCGACACACACACGCTCCCTGACTGGGGCAGGGATTTAACCTACAGCCCAGGTGCCTGCTCTTGCTCAGGCCAACCCTCTACCACGAGCCACACCGGGCACGCGCCCCCAACTGGAATCCAATCTGGGACCCTTCAGTCCACAGGCCGATGCTCTATCTACTGAGCCACACCAGCCAGCGCGGTTTTTGCTTTTTAAAAGAACAAAATCTGTGCTTGCTAGTTTAGAAGGATACAGGGAAGGTTAGCATGGCCCTGTGCAAGAATGACACCAGATCTGTGAAGCATTCTAAAAAACACATTACACAAGCTCTTACACTCGAGTGCTTACTCTGGGCTCGTAGGGCCACGTGGCGTTACAGAGCAGCTCTGAAAGCACGGGTTTAGACTCAGAAGTGGGCCCTAGAATCTGGAAACAGTAATGCTCATCTGCTCATTGCCCTGATTTTGGGCTGCTGTCTGTTCACTCTGTGCTGTGAGGGGTGGCCGGCCTCGTAGGAAGAGTGTCCTGTGGTTGGCCTCTGGGCTTGGCCCTCCTTGGGCTGAGAGGCCGGGAGCACTCGGTGGAAGGTAGAGTCTGGTCAGAGTTCCCTCCTGGGCACTCAGGGAGCTGCCCTCCGATGAGTTGGTAGTGGGCCCTGTGGGTCTGCCGCACCGCCATTGTGTGAGCAGCTTGCGCTCGGTCCCTCTTGCTGCTGAGTTGCTGGGGGCTGAGCGGGGCAAGGGGACACTGTTGGACAGCAGGATGGGGTGCTCCGGGCGGGCGGACAGCTCCATCCAGCAGGTGCAGGCTGGGGTTCTCTGATGAGTGCCTCGGGCCGTCTCAGCCTCTGTTCGCCTTGCTCCCTCTGCTGTGTTCTTGGGCTGCTGTTCACGCCGAGCGAGAGCCCCTGTCCCTCCAAGGTGACCCCTCCAAGGTGACCCCTCCAAGGTGACCCCATCCAAGGTGACCCCTCCAAGGTGACCCCTCCAAGGTGACCCCCTCCAAGGTGACCCCTCCAAGGTGACCCCTCCAAGGTGACCCCCTCCAAGGTGACCCCCTCCAAGGTGACCCCTCCACAGTGCCTGCCGCCCAGGAGGGGCTAGAAGGATGTAGCCAAATACCTTTTCATCTCCTTACATCTCGAAATGTGGCTTTTCATCTCTGTGCCGTCCCGTCTTCTCAGTCACCGTGTGTCCTGGGCTGAGCCTGTCCCTCTCCACCACGTTGCGTGGCCTGGACAGCGACATCGTTCTTAGAGAGTCCCTCATCTTAACTTTTCTGAATTCTATGCTGATGACAGGTAATTTAAGTAGTAACACATTTAAATGCTCAGTTTTTAAAAATTTAGATCTTAATGTCTTTTTTAAATACATTTTGAAAACTTAAGATTCTGGGCCTCTGAGGTGGGTGGGTCTTGACCCTTCTCTGTCTGGGGCTTGAGGGGTCTGCTGCGTGGACTCCGCTCTCCTGAGGGAGTGATGATTGGGCCATCTCTCCTCTCGGCCCTTCAGGGCGGGTGTGGGGGTTCAGTGCCATCTGAGTTGCAGCCCAGGCAGTGTGCAGGCCCGTATGGTCTCGGCGATGGCGAGGGGCGGAGTGCGTGGTGGGCCAGGCCTCTGCAGAAGGCATCGCCTGCCCGGTGCCAGGCCACCAGGATTGCTGGGCGGGGATGCTGGCTCCGGGTCCAGCACATGGGTGGCAGCTCCCTCCCCCAGGGTCTTGGCTACCTTGGGCTCACGCGTAGCTCAGGCCTGGCCTTGTGAGCGTCCTGATGGGTGGCTGCCCTGCCGAGTGTCAGGTGCCCTGTCTTTCCGTCTGGCGTTGGGATTGCTGGCTGCTTTGGACACATGCCTGCTTCTCCTTGTGTCTGCTCTGGGCGCCCTGCACTCATGGAGAGCTTGGGCCTCTCGAGTCCACCCTCAGCCCTGGCGCCCAGCCTGGGATCTGATGGTTGTTGGTGATGCCTGCTTAACTGACGGCTACGTGTTCGTCCCTCCACTTGGGGATGGAGTTTGTGTCCCGTCAGGGCTGTGCCAGGGCTCTCGGCCATGGGACCACCGGCTGGAGCTGGCATGTCCTTGGGATGTGCTGACCGAAAGGTGTGGCAGGAGGTTGGGACCAGAGCCTGCGTGGTCACCATGTGTGGGAGGGGCCTGGCTTTGGCAGATGGATGGGCGCAGTGCAGCGAGGTGCTGTGAGGGTCGGACATGGAGGTGGGGTGACGCAGAGAAATGGGGAGGAGAAGGTGCAGGCTTGGGTTCTCATCAGTCGTGGAACCATGGATAGACACGGGGTCACACACAGGGGCCTGCTAAGAGATGCTGGTTTCAGGAGGAGGTGAGGGGTTGTCCCAACAGTTTCCTTGCTGTCTATGCTGGGTCCATTCTGGGTTGTGGTTGGGCAGAGGTTGGGCCTTCAGCAGACAGGACACTGGGAGGTGGGCCTAGCTCTGCATGTGGACCCTGGTGCTGTGTTAATAGTGGGCAGGAGGAGGAGGGCCCAGGAGGACTGAGGATGGGCAGCTGCTATGGGAGTGGACGGCGAGTGTCCATGAGGACCGGGGCCTTGGGCGCACCTGGGGGACTGGCAAGGAAGTGCGTGGGGTGGCTGTGTGGAGCCCGGGGAGGAGGGGAGGTAGGACAGGAGGTTGGAGCCTGGGCCCAGCCTGGGCCGGGACACAGAGCACCTTTGGGACAGTCCTGCTGGGCTGTCAGGGCTCTGCCGTGTCAACCGAGTCAGCGTTGTTGGAGGTGCGTTGGGTGGGCCTCGCGTGTGCTGGCACCACCTGTGTCTCCGACTTTTCAGTGTTGAAACGCAGGATGGAGACGGGTAAATGGCGTGTCCAGAGCACAGACCTGCCTGTGCGGCCGGGTGTTTTCTGTGTCTCTGGTTTTTCCCTGGCTGCTGCCTTATTCTTGGAGTTCAGGAGGTGGGACCCCTGCCCTGCCTTGAGGTCAAGGCGGGTGGCTGCTCTTGGCGCAGGCCCTTCAGCGTTTGGGTCCTGAGCGGCCCCTTGCCCTCCGCTTGTAGGGACCCGGGCGTGCCTGCATGGTGGAGTCTGCGCGCTGCTGCTCTGGGCGCGGTGGGGAGGGCTGGGCTCCCGTGCCTCCCTGGGCATCTGGGGCCGACTTTCAGCCTCTGGTTCATTTTCACAGCGAGAGAACGACGAGGAGATTCAGGCCGCCAAAGAGAAGCTGAAGTACTGGCAGCGGCTGCGGCACGACCTGGAGCGCGCACGCCTGCTGATTGAGCTCCTGCGCAAGCGTGAGAAGCTCAAGCGGGAGCAGGTGAGGCCCGTCCTGGGCCCTGGGTTGCAGGCAGCTGTATGGACGGGGGACATTGTCTCCTTGAAGGACGCCGGGGGTGGGGCAGGGACAGTGGCATCCATGTGGTGTTTGGGACACTTGGGGCCAGGGAAGGCGGGAGCCTGGCTGGTACCTGGTGGGTGTTTGGGTGGCACCATTCGTGAGGTGCCTTGACCGAGGCCGCCAGGAGTTAGGGTTTAAATAAGGAACTTGTATTGGCTGTGGACCGAGTGTCAGCGCTGGGCAGTCCTGCGACAGGAAGGCCACCTGTGCCTGTCCGCGCTGAACGCCCTTGTCCTCCAGGTGAAGATCGAGCAGATGGCGCTGGAGCTGCGGCTGACCCCACTCACGGTGCTGCTGCGCTCCGTGCTGGACCAGCTGCAGGAGAAGGACCCGGCTCGCATATTCGCCCAGCCGGTGAGCCTGAAGGAGGTGGGTGTGCTGACCGCTCGCCCTGCCCCGTCTACACTGACCGCAGGACACCATTACCTGTGCTCCTGAGTCCTCTCTCTCCTCACCGAGTCCTTACGTGGTGAAGGCGCACGTTTCCCTGTAAAGTCTTGGTGATGTGGTAGGGACGTTCTTGCTGGGAACCCCTCAGGTGGGGGTCTGCCCAGCGGGGGCGTCGTGGCTCTGGTTTCAGCGAAGGAGCTGAGTCAGCAGGGCCCGTGGGAAAGCGTGTCAGTGCCGTGTCTCGGTGTGGCCTCGCTCGTGTGGGTCGTGTGTGCTGTGTGTGCGTTCAGGCGCGTCTTGTGGCATGTGGGCGTGGGAGTTCTCTGGAGTGGCAACGGACCTTTCCGCGTGTAAGTGCTGTGGCCTCCTGCCCTCAGGTGCCCGACTACCTGGAGCACATCAAGCAGCCCATGGACTTCTCCACCATGAGGAAGCGGCTGGAGGCGCAAGGGTACAGCAGCCTCCCCGAGTTTGAGGAGGACTTCGACCTCATTGTGGACAACTGCATGCGGTACAACGCCAAGGACACGGTGTTCTACAGGGCCGCGGTGAGGCTGCGCGACCAGGGCGGCGTCGTGCTGCGGCAGGCCCGGCGCCAGGTGGACAGCATTGGATTCGAGGCGGCCTCGGGGGTGCACCTGCCAGAGCGGCCGGCCGCGGCCCCTCGGCGGCCTTTCTCCTGGGAGGACGGTAAGCACGGGCCTGGGTCCGGGGCCCGGGAGAGCCGCCCGGCGGGACTGGGATGCGAGCCCACGCGGTTCTCTGGAAGGCGGCTTATTTCCCTAGCGTCCCTCGGGCCGCAGCCAGCACAGAAGCCCCTGGGGTAGTTGCCATTCGCCTCACTTTCCCTCTGCCACTGGGGTGTGTTTTGCCCTCACGGCCCCCTCTTCAGACCAGCCCCGTTTTAGGTGCCACGTGAGAGACTCCTGCGGGGCCGTGTGGGACAGCCCAGGGCCACCTGACC
>PVJC01035294.1:0-18340 GCA_004026665.1 Murina feae
TCTGTGTCCATTGGTTAGGCTTATATGCACGATACAAATCCTATGGTTGATCTCTCCCCCTTACCCCCACCTTCCCCTACCTTCCCTCTGAGGATTAATGGTCTGATCGCAGAAATGGGTAGAATTAAAAAAATTTCTCACAGCATTGTTAAACAATTCTTTGCATGTCTTCTGAGTTGTGTGTCAAAAATCTGATTGTGATCTATCATCAAAAATTAATTTTAATGATTTATTAGCTGGCAATTCCCTTAGATCCTTCAGCAACTTTCTTGAAAGAAAAGCAAAAGGTCTTGCTAAGCAGTGATTAGAGTCATTCATTTTTTCCACACCATCACCCTTATTTTGGCTGGTGCCTTTGTTTGGAACTCTGAGTTTTCTGTCTGCACCTCCACATCACCCCCAGGACAGGGGGAGGGTCAATGCTACAAAGTACGATTAGGGAAGAAGGGGTAGAGGGAGATGATTGTCTCATAAAATGAAAGAAGGGCTATTTAGAAGGAGGAGTTGGGGAAGGAGAACCCACCTGCCAGAGACTCAGTGTGCTCAGATCATCAATTTTAGGAAGCAGAGAGTCTAGAAATTGATTTTTTTCACAACTGAACATGCCCACCAACTCCTGGCCGTTTTTAGCGTATCCCCAGTGATATTCATAATCTAGTTTGACTTAATTTGCCTCATTCCAGTTTCCACATCTGTAATTTGGAACTGGCATTCTCTAAATTAGATCATTAATATGAGGATAAAATTAAATCACATACCACATACATAGTACTTAGCACAATGTGAGATATATAGTAGGTATTCAGCAAATATTATACTCTCTCTTCACTTTTGCACCTTGACATGCTCATTTTTACACAAATATGATTGCTATTTATAAGATTTATAAATAAAATATTTTTTATTTATAAGCTAAAAAGTGTGTTAAATAGAGGTTATGACTTGGCCAGGACCACACATACCAACAAAAGTTGGCTGAAAATCTAATTGAGGACATTTTTTAACTTTTAGACATTAAAAAAAGGAAAGTACAAAGAATAATATAATGAACACTCATACTCCCACCACTCTGAATTAACAGCTTTTAACAGTCTATATTTACTTTAAGTCTTCTTTTTGGAAAATAAAAATAAATAAATATTAGAGACAAATATTTAATATTGACCACTGTCTTTAGTCCTACCTCCTTCTCTCTTCTGAGCCAACCACTATTATGAGTTAGTTTTCTTTCATGATTTTATGTTTACTATATATTAATGACACCCTTAGTATTCAACATGCTGCAACTTACTTTTACCTGTTTAACTCAACATCATGGCTTTATTTATTCCCTCCTTTCGCGGCCATTTTAGGAGGTATAGATTCTATTTATATTATTTACTCCAATGTAATGAGTATCTCTATTCTTCTCCCAAACAATTTATCCCACCCAACCCTGGTGTTTTCGCTAAACATGATTTTAGTTTCACTTTTGGGTTGTTTTGATACATTTATATATCGCAATATGATTGCCACTGCAGCTTTAGCTAACACCTGCTTGCTTTTAAATTGAGATATAATTCACCTACTACAAAATTAATCATTTTAAGTTGTATGTTTCATTGGTTTGTAACATATTCAGAGTTGTACAGCCATCACCACTATCCAGGACATTTTCATCATGCAAAAACAAATCCCATTAGTAGTCGCCCCTCAGTGATTTCCCATTCCGCCCTCTCCCCAGCTCCTGGCAATCACTCGTCTATTTTTCTCTCTATGCATTTGTCTATTCTAGATGCCTCATATAAATGAACTAATACAATATGTGGCCCCTTGTGTATGGCTCCTTTGACTTAGCATAATGTTTTCAAGGTTCATCCTTTATATTGCTGAATAATAGGCCATTGTATGGATATTTTGTTTGTCCATTTCATTTTGTTTATCCATTCATCAGTTGAAGGGCATTTGTGTTGTTTTCCCCTTTGGGCTGTTATGAATAATGTTGCTGTGGATATTTGTGCACAAGTTTTTGTATGGACATATGTTTTCAATTATCTTGGATGTATACCTAGGAGCGGAATGCCTGAATCAAATGGTAACTCTATGCTTAAGCTTTGGGAAACTGCCAAACTGTTTCCAAGGCAGCTGTACCATTTTACACTCCTAAAAGGAATGTATGAGGGTTCCAATTTCTCCACACTCTTGCCAACACTTGCTATTGTCCGTCTTTTTTAATATAGCCATGCTGGTGTGTGTGAAGTGGTATCTTATTGTGGTTTTGATTTGCATTTCCCCGATGACTAATTATGTTTGTCAATTTCTGGGGGGAAAACCAAAAAACCACCACCATCACCACCACCACCAACAACAACAACAACAAAAACAACAACAATAGCTGGGATTTTGATAGGGATTTCATTGCATTTGTAGATCAATTAGGAAAGCTATCTTCACAAATTAAGTGTTTTAATTCATGAACAATAGATGTCTTTCAATTTATTTAGGCTGTCTTTAAACAATATTTAAGTTTTCAATAGTATAGGATTTATGTTAAATTTATTCCTGAGTATTTTATTCTTTTGATGCTGTTATAATTGGAATTGTTTTCTTAACTTCACCATTGGATTGTTTAGAAATGCTTTTTACATATTGATCTTGTACCCTGCAATTTTGTTGACCTCATTTATTCATTCTAATAGGTTTATTTGTGAGTTTTGTAGGCTCTTTCCTATATAAGCTCATGTAATCTGCATGTAATGATAGTTTTCCTTCTTTCTTTTTACTGTGGTTTCCTTATTTCTTTTTCTTGCCTGATTACACTGGCTAGAACCTCTAGTACAACATTGAGTAGAAGCCGTAAGAATTAACATCATTTTCCTATACCTGATCTTAGAAGGAAAGCGTTCAGGTTTTCATTGTAATGTTAGCTGTGTGTTTTTTTTAAATAGAGGAAGATCCTCTCTATTGTTAGTTTGTTGAGTGATTTTTATCATGAAAGGATGTTTGATCTTGTCAAATGATTTTTCTGAGTGTACTGAGATGATCATGTGTCATTTATTCTATTAATATTGATATTCTCTATCAATTCTATAGATTATATAGATTTGTTGTATTGCATTAATTGTTTTTCTCATGTTAAATTAACCTTGCATTCCTGAGATAAATTCCATTTTATTGGGTATATAATACTTGCTATATGTTGCTGGATTCAGTTTACTAGCATTTTCTTGAAGATTTTTTTAAATGTGTATTTATATATTTATTATTTCAGGTACTCTATTTTTAAAATACATCCGGTAATACGGAATCGAACCTGGGACCCTTCAGTCTGCAGGCCAACGCTCTAGCCACTGAGCCAAACCAGCTAGGGCTTGAAGATTTTTGCATCTATATTCATCAGAGATATTGGTGTGTGATTTTATTTTCTTGTGATGTCTTCATTTGACTTTGGTATCAGGGTAATACTGGCCTTATAAGAATGATTTAGAAAAGATGTCCTCTTCTACTTTCTGGAAGTTTGTGAAGAATTAATTCTTTAAATGTTTGATAAAATTCACCAATAGGTTCAATAGTGTGCATCTTATGAGGAATTTTTCAATTTCATCTAAGTTATCTAATTTGGTGGCATATATTTGCTCATAGTATTCACTTATAATTCTCTTAATTTCTGTCAAGTCAGTAGTTATTTCATTTCTGATGTTAGTAATTTGAGTCTTCTCCATTTTTCCCTTGGTCAATCTAACTAAAGTTAGACTCAGTTTGTTGATTTTTCAAGGAAACATCTTTTTATTTTATTGTATTTGTCTTTCTATTCTTCATCCAATTAGTTTCTTGTTTCAAAAAATTGATTTTATAACCTATTATTATGATTTTATGTATTCTAACTTCCCTTTGTTATCTCTTGAAGTTTTAGGGTTTTCTTGTTCGTATTTTTGTTTGTTTTGTCTCAATGTTTTATTTAAAAATATTTCAAACGTTCAGAAAAGTTGCAAGAACAGTATAATGAAAACCCATATGCTCTTCACCTAGATTCATCATTTGTTAATATTTATTCACATTTGCTTTATCTGTGTGTAAATGTGCCTTATCTATCTAAACTATTTGATTGTTGTAGTTGCAAATGACATCATAATTTACTCTTAAATACTTAAATATGAATTTCCTAAAAAACTAGGGCATATGCCTACCCAACTACTGTACAATGATCATACTGGGGAAATTTACCATTGACATAATAATATCATTGAATTTGTATCCATAATCAGATTTCTCCAGTTTTTCCTATAATATCCTGTATAGCTGTTTTAAATCCAGAATCCAATCAAGAATCAAGCATTGCATGTCCTGTCTCTTTAGTTGTCTTTGATCTAGAATTATGTCTCAGTCATTTTTGCTTTCATGATACTGACATTTTGAAGGGCAGGTCAGTTTTTCTCTAGAATTTTCCTAATTTGTATTTGTCTGTTTATATTTTGACAAGAGCACACTGTAACTTTTTCTTTGTTCATCACATCAGAAGGCACATGATGGCCCTGACTGGTGTGCTCAGTGATTAGAGTGTGAGCCTGTGCACTGAGGGTCAAAGGTCGAGGGCTCGATTCCCAGTCAAGGGCACATACCTGGGTTGCAAGTTCCACCCCTGGCCTGGTTGGGGCTCGTGCAGAAGGCAACCAATTGATGTGTCTCTCTCACATCAGTGTTTCTCTCTCTCTCTCTCTCTCTCTCTCTCTCTCTCTCTCTCTCTCTCTCTCTCTTTCTCTCTCTCCTCTCTCTCTCCTCCCTCTCCCTCTCCCTCCCTGCCTCCCTCTCTCCTTCCCTCCCACTTAAAAAAGCAATGGAAAAATATCCTTGTAAAAAAATCCTTGTGTGAGCATTAAAAAAAAAGGCACATGATGTCAGTTTGTTCCATTATTGTAATGTGAGGTTTGATCACTTGGTTCAGGTGGTTTCTACCAAACTTTTCCACCTGAAGGATTCCTTTTACTTTTGTAATTAATTAATAAGAAATCTGTGAAGCGACATTTTGAGACTATGTGAATGGTTTACTCTTCAACATGAGAGTTTTAGCAGCCATTGATAATTTTTGCCTGAATCAGTAGTTATAGTAGTTATAAAATGATTTTCTATTTCTGTCATTTCTTCTACATTTACTGGTTAGAATTTTCCTATAAATAAGAGCTTTCTCATTCCTCCCACCATTTTTGAACATTTTTTCCACATCAGTATGGACCCATTGTTTCTTTATTATTATTCGACTAGGGGCGCGGTGCACAAAAATTTGTGCACTCAGGGGTGGGGGTCCCTCAGCCCAGCCTGTGCCCTCTTGCAGTCTAGGACACCTCGGGGGAGATGTCCACCTGCTAGTATGCCTGGCCAGCCTGGGTGAGGGGCTGAGGGCCATTTTCAGGCTGCCCACAACCCCTTCAGGGTTCGTGCACTGGGGGGTGGGAGGGCTGGTGAGTGCAGGCCTGGACGTTTCCCACCTGAGGGCCCACGATTGCACACGCCTGGTGGGCCCCCACCGCTGAGGGGACACACCTGGCGCAGAGCTGGGTGGCGAACCAGGGGTGAATGCTGGTGCAGGATCCCTTGGTGGGGCCCTGCTGCTGAGTGAACACACCCGGGGTGGAGCTGGGCAGCGGAATGGCTTCGGATGCTCCGAACTGTGCAGCAGACGCTCCCGCACGCCCTGTGGAGGCCCCCAAGGGGCAAAACCAGGCAGCAGACCCAGGACAGCTGCTCCTGCATGCCCCGGGGAGGCCCCTAGGGGGCGGAGCCTGGCAGTGGACCCGGGACGGGTGCTCCTGGATGCCCTGAGGAAGCCCCAGGCCGGACCCCCCCCCCACTGAGCTGACACACCTGGCACAGCTATGCCGGCCACGGAGGCTCCCAGTGCAGAGCCACCCTGCCAGCCTCCATCTTGGCTGGGTTAATTTGCATACAGCCGCTCTGATTGGCTGGTGGGCGTGGCCGTGAGCAGAGGCTCAGCCAGCCTAGGAAGGCAGTTGCAACAGAAGCCTTTGGTTTGCTCTAGCTCCGTAGCTGCTGGCCTCCATCTTGACTGGGTTAATTTGCATACAGCTGCTCTGATTGGCTGGTGGGCGTGGCCGTGATCAGAGGCTCAGCCAGCCTAGACAGGCAAGTTGCAACAGAAGCCTCCTGTTTGCTCTAACTCCATGGAGGCCTCCTGTTTGCTGGCCTCCATCTTGGCTGGGCTAATTTGCATACAGCCGCTCTGGTTGGCTGGTGGGCGTGGCTTGGCTGATGGGCGTGGCTCAGGTGTCTCGGGTAACGGTCAATTTGCATATCACTCTTTTATTATATTAGATGGGCTATAATTCATCCCTGTCCTTACTCATTTTGATGCTGAAATTATCCTAAATTTGGCTAGTCGGGACCTCTTCTAGCTGGCTCCTGTGTCTTTTTTACACGAGTCTATTAATTTTGGAGCATTTCCCCACTTTCTCATATAACTAGGTATTGCAGGCTCACTTTAGTGTTTTTCTCTGTGCCCTGCATATGGAATGAGCCACTTCTCTTAGGAGATCGAGCTACTTTTAGTGGGAACAGAAGTAGACATGGAGATGAGCCATTCAGATCACCCCAGAGGAAAGGACTTGCTGCCCAAATGTGGGGAGTGTGGTCAGTGGACAGCCTCCTACTGTCAGCTCCTTTAGGACCGCTTCAGCTGGAAAATCACTTCACCTAGTTGCATGCTCTTCCTGGGACAGCTTACATCCAGGGACTGAGTGAGACAGGGATATAAAGGCCCAGCTTTTCACTTGATGTGGGACACTCTCTGCTAGGTTCACTGAAACTTTTTCAGGACTGGAATCTTCTTTTTATTCTCAATCCTCCACCATTGTTACACTTTTGTTGATTCCTAGTAAGTATCTTATACATCAGATTCCATCCCAGTGTCTGTTTCCAGAAGCTTGTAATACAGTTCAAGATATAGGTGCTGTGTGCTCATTGCTTTTAGGCCCTTTTAGTAGACACATGTATATATTTTAAATCATGAGTTTATATTAATAGATATTTTCCAATCCAACATCACATGGTTCTTCATCTCCATCCCCCATAACATAGTTTTTATTTTCTTTTACAATATATTTACTTATTTGGTCAGTCCAATGATACACACAAAATACCTTCATAATTACCACAGCAATATATTACTGATAATAAAAGTACTAAAATGTTCAAGATTGCTTTGCAGCTATTTTTATTTATATACTATATCCCATTGAGGGTATACTGTGGAGGTACTGTGTCAAAAGTTATTGGACTAATTATTCAGCTGCATACTTATGTTTTCAATGTGGTATTCAGTTGTTAGTTTATTTGTTTGTATTGAATGTTAATTTTTCCTCATGTTAAATTTATTTTTAAATATGTAAAATATTAGTGTAATTAACTGACAAAATATACAAAAATATACTTATAGAAGTCCCATTGCCCTCCCTGGAATCCCATTCATACCCACTCACTTTAATCTATCTTTTTAATTTTTGGTTTATTGTTTCTGTCAAATATACTTTGCAGACATTAAAAGATACATATATAAGAATTTTCCTTTCTTTCTTACACAAAAGTAGCATACTATATATATTATTTCATGTCTTGCAATCACAATATAATCTTTGAAAATTTTATACAAGCTTGTTTGAAAGTGCTTTTTAGATTGTTCTGTTATCTTAATTTCCTCAGATATTGGGTCTGTTGACAACTTTTTATGGTGAATAACTTCCCATAAATTTTACAGTTTTGTTTGGGCGCTAATCTATAGATTTTCTAGGCATACCCATCCCCCTGGGAACAATTTCTCACTTGCCTCAGGTCTGGCTCCTCAATACACTATCAACTCATCTCAGGGCTTCTATCTGCAATAGGTAGCAGTTCTAATGCACATACACACTCATGGCAAAACCCAGGTGTAGGTCTCATGTTAGTTAGAATTCTCTGCTTCAGCTGCCACCTAAGGCAAGCAGGAGATCCTGGCCCAATCCTGATGTGTAAGTAGAGCTCTTTCGGCCACTGCTTCCAGAGAGAAACCATGGTTCTAGGCGATGGCTTCACATTGGGATCCTGGATCCAGTTCTGTAACACATACTGGGAAAGTATGGCCCCATTCCCCTATGGACTTAAAGCCATGGCCCCAACTACTTTTGGCTCACTGGTCAGTTTCTCACTTGGTTTAGGTCCATGCCTATTTTCCTCTCACAATTGATTATGTGCTTTCAAATATATCTTTAAAGGCCTTATAGATCATTCTTATATGTTTTTTTAATATATTTTTATTGATTTCAGAGAGGGAGAAAGAGATAGAAATATCAATGATGAGGGAGAATCACCAATCGACCGCCTCCTGTGCGCCCCACACTGGGTATCTACCTGCAACCCAGGCATATGCTCTGACCAAGAATCGAACCCATGACCTCCTAGTTCATAGGTCAATGCTCAACCACTGAGCCGCTCTGGCCAGGCCCTATGTGTTTTAAATAGTACAGGGAGAATTATGTATATACTCACTTCTCCATCTTGACATGAAACCATTCATTCATTTATTCAACAAATATTTTTTGAGACCTACTATGTGCCAACCATTGTTCCATGGCCTTGGGACATCAAAATAAATCAAAGCTCACATTTCTTTCCTTTCATACTTTGTTTATTAGGAATGTGCACCCTGTCTACATAATACAATAACACCTTTTAAATATATTAGGATTGTTAGGCTCTCTTGAAGGACTACTCATTTCACCCACTTCCTTTTCCTGCCCCCACCCCCCACACCTGGGTATCACTCTCAAAATAAAAGAAGCTTTTCTATAGAAACTCACCCTGAAAAGAAAGCGTTTTATTTATTCCTTTAATCATTCCTTCGGTTGCACTGATGAAACTCTGGAGCCTTTAAATGCTAAAGTAGACCACATGAAACTGTTTCTAGAAAAAACAAAACAAAAAAAACCTGCCACCTACTCAATACTCTGTATTACTCCCTCGTACCTCTTGTATAGATGAAAGGCTTGGCTTTTTTTTAATGGTAAATTCCTTTAAAGAATTCACTTGTGATGAATTCTGGTTTCCAGGCAGACCTATTACTTGCTGCCACCTTCCCAGCATTTCTCTTCTGATGAATGTGTACTTGGGCTGTGCGTGACATTTTTCTTGATTATTGTGTTTCACATCTTTTCATCCTCCTCTGGAAATGCTAAAATTAGATGCATTTTCAGTCTCTGGTTCAAGGCTGAGACAAAAAGCCTCCTCTGCTCTTTGATATTTAACAGGCTGATGTGCTGACTAATTCTGCAGCAGCTTTATTAGTTCATTTGCTAAATATAGCAGTTGGACATGGTGTTTGATAAGAACAAGTTAATTAAATTTTACTTTTCATCCATTAATTTTTCAGTTGTTCACTGTTTAAGCACCAACAATATCACCAAAGACAAAGCAATTCAAGACAAAAGTACATACATTTTTGGAATATTTAAATGTAATTTTGAACCATTTTTCTGTTACTTCAGAACTGAAAGCCACTGATAATTGCAAAAATTTTTTAAAACGTGCTCACACACATCATAGGCTAATGTTCCCTTTATAGGATTATGAGTGCTGAGGGAAGCCAGAGAAACCCACTGGGGTAGAGCCCACTTAGGCTTGGGAGGTTTCTTCTGTTTAGGGTTAAATCACATGAATGTAATTATTTTCTTAGTCCAGATTGCGACAGGCAGACTTCTACCATATATGCTTATGGTATGAATATGCACAGCTCCTCTCAGCCTGAGTTTAAATTGAGCTTAGAATCAGCTGAATATTAACAGCTGTTGAATTCTGAAGAACTAGACACTTTATGTTGTTTATGGATTAATGGCTTTGGCAAAATGGAATAAAAATGGAGGCAAATAAATTCTTGACTTGTTTTCTAGACTGGAATGTTTTAGGAGTATGAGCCATTCTCAGTTAGGCCTATATTTGGGAATTCGGTAAGAGATTTTTCTTTATAAAGGACAGCATAGGGACTAGAGTCAATAATATTGTAATAACTATATATGGTGTCAGATAGGTACTACACTTATCAGGAGGGGATCATTTCATAAATTACATAAATGTCTAATCACTGGGTTGTATACCTGAAACTAAGATAATATTGTATATCAACTGTAATTTAATAAAAAAATAAAAAAATTAAAGCTCATTATGAAGACAGCAGCTGAAATTGCCATCAGTTTAAGGAGTCACTTTTTCTTTTTGGTCTGCCCCTTCGAATTTCATAGCTCAGATAACACATTGAAAATTGCTGCCAATTCAGTGCAAATGTCACCTGCTCTATGCGCTTTTACAAACAATGCAGGAATTAAGAAAGAAATAAAAATAGTTCATGTGTGTTGATCACACTTTGCTTGGCACTGTTTTAAGAGCTTTACATGTATAGTCTCATTGAATCCTTACACTATCTCTGATTTAAAATAGGAATCATGAGGTCATGGTTCAATTCCAGTCAGGGCACATGCCTGGATTGCAGTCTTGATTCCCAGTAGAAGGCATGCAGGAGGCAGCTGATCAGTGATACTCTATCATCATTGATGTTTCTCTCTCTTTCTCCCTTCCTCTCTGAAATCAATAAAAATATTTTAAAAAATAGGATAATATGCATAACACATGGACACGGACAATAGAGTGGTGAAGGCCTGGGGTAGTAGGATATGTGTAGAGGGGAGTAAGAGGGGAGGAATGGGGGACATTTGTAATACTCTCAACAATAAAGATAAATTAAAAAATAAAATAGGATAGTATAGAACTTTTCTATTTATGAGAAAACTAAAGGTTCAGAGAGGTTAAGAAAGTTGCCCGAGTCACAGTTATTAAGAAGGGTTTTCAATATCTTGTTCTCTCTCTTCTTCTGGTACCCCTATAATTCTGATGTTGGTACGCTTAAAGTTGTCCCAGATGCTCCTTACACTATCTTCACACTTCTGGATTCTTTTTTCTTTTTTCTCTTCCAGTTGGGTGCTTTTTGCTTTTTCATGTTTCAAATCTTTGACTTGATTATTGCAAACCTCTAGATTGCTGTTGGATCTCTGTATAATATTACTAAGTTTATTGGCAGATTCTAGAAAATTCTTGAAAAACCTTAAAACCGTAGTTCTGAACTCTATATCCAGTAGTTTGCTTTCCTCCATTTCTGTCATTTTTGACCTGTTTCTTTGTCTCCACATTTTGGCTGCTTCCCTGTGTTGTTAGAGTGGCTTTCTGTGCTAGGTGTCCTATATGGCCCAGTGATTCAGCCTCCTCAATCACCTGGGGTGGACACTCTTGTTATATGCCTTTGAAGGCTGGGTGCACAGTTTTGTTGTAGTTATTACTGGCAGGTATCACTGGGAGGAAATGACCTCCAGTTCCTTCTCCTTGTTGTTTGGGGTTTGGAACTTTTGGAGTTCTGTCCCAGCTGCAGTCCCTTAGGTTATGCTGCAGGCAGGCAGGTGCACAACTTGGGCGGGGTTGTAAGTTGGGTGGGGCAGGGTCTCAGAATCACCGGGGTGGAGCAACCCACGATGGCTGCCTCTCCGCTGACTCCGCGACTTCTCCCAGATTTGGTGCCTCCAAGACCTGGTGTCTGCACGCCCCTGAGTCCCCGAGTCTCTGTGTCAGTGATTGCTGCAAACAGCTCTGCTAGAATGCCACTCGTCTCCCGCCCCGTTGCCCGACAGCCTGCATCACATTCAGTGCAACCCCGGAGTTTATAACCTCCTTCCAAGCTGCGGACCTAGGTGCTACCGCCGCCCCCTTTCACCCATGCCACCTCTGTTTCGCGCGTGTCTGTACCTGTCAGTTTTGGGGCCGGGAACTTCTACTCAGTCTCAATGCACTCCTTCTCTTGCCTTCTAGTTGTAAAGCTTCCCCTCCCTTGGTTCTGGAGGATGGTCGTTTATCTTTATAGCTGTATTTTTATAATGTAGTTGTGGGAGGCTGCACATTTAGGTATATACCTCATGCTGCCATCTTGGTTCTCCCAGAGCACATTTTATTGTTTTTAGATGTGATTAATCTTTACTTAGATGTGGTTCCTTTAACTGCTATCAGTTAATTATATTTAAAAAGTCTAAATTTATCCATAAGAACACCATTCAGGCAAGAAAAGCCTTTGAACATTTAGAATAATTGGCCCTTTTCTAACTTTATTTGTTTACAAATAATACTCTTGATATTTGAGTTTAAACAACTTGAGAAAATGATAACTAATCAGCTGTTGACTAATTTTGAGCAGTAATGATTTCTCTGAACCTCAAGAGGGGATTGAATTAGCTCAGGAGTCACAGACACAAGGCCTCCTGGGACCAGATGGGTGATACAGGGAGGACCTTAACAAATTGGAGCATGCATGGCACCATATATGCCGTACAGCAATCTGGGCATGACATGGCTAGGTGTACCTTTTTTTTTTTTCAGGATAATCCAGAAATCCATATTTTTAAAAACATTTTTAAATTCTATTGAATTTATTGGGGTGACACTGGTTAATATAACCATATAGGTTTCAAGTATACAACTCAATAAAACATCATCTGCATACTACATTGTGTACTCACCACCCAAAGTCAATTCTTTCCATCCTGATTTATCTCCCCTTTGCCCACATCCATCTCCCCCACCCCTTTTTCTTATGGCTATCACCGCACTGTTGTCTGTGTCCATGTGTCACATCTATTACCTAGGTCCCCAGGTCCCTCCTTTCTGACAGCTGTCAGTCTGTTCCATATAGCCATACCTCTGTTTCTATTTTGCTCATAAGTTTATTCTGTTCGTCAGATTCCACACATAAGTGAGATCATATGGTATTTATCTTTTTATGACTGGCTTATTTAATTTAGCCTAATATTCTTCAGGTCATCCATACTGTTGCAAAAGGTAAGATTTCCTTATTTTTTACAGCTGAGTAATATTCTATTGTGTAAATTTACCACAGCTTTTTTATCCACTAATCTTATGGGCACTTGAGTTGCTTCCAAATCTTGGCTATCCTGTATAATAAAGAGGTAATATGCAAATTAACCCTCACACCCTCACAAGATGGCTACCTACAACCAGACCTGCGTGAGAGTTAGTGAGGGATGACCAAATGACTGAACAAGCAGGCTGCATGGGGCAACCAGGCCGGCAGGGGGGCTAGTGAGGGATGACCAAATGACCGAGGAAGCAGGCTACATGGGGCAACCAGGCCAGCAGAGGGGTCTGAGGGGTGACCAGCCCAGTGAGGGTGCAGTTGGGGGTGACCAGGTTGGCAGGGGGGCAGTTAGGGACAACCAGGCTGGCAGTGGGAGTACAATTGGGGGGTTATTAGGCTGGCAGAGGTGGCAGTAAAGGGTGACTAGGCCAGCAGAGGGGCAATTGGGGATGACCGGGCCAGTGAGGGGAGGGCAGTTAGGGGCAACCAGGCCGGCAGGGGGCAGTTAGGGGTGATCAGACTGGCACGCAGAGGTAGTGAGGGACAATCAGGCCAGCTGGGGGCAGTTAGGGACTACCAGGCAACCAGGCAGGTGAGCGATTAGGAGCCAGTGGTCCAGGATTGTGAGAGGGATGTCCGACTGCCAGTGTAGGCCTGATCCCCAAGAGGTCCCAGATTGGAGAGGGTGCAGGCTGAGCTGAGGGACCCCCCATGCACAAATTTCATGCACTGGGCCTCTAGGTGTAAATAATGCTGCAATGAACATTGGGGTGCATGTATTTCTTCAAATTATTTTTCCTGTTTCTTCAGATGTATTTCTAGAAATGGGATCTCTGGGTCAAAAGGCAGGTCCATTTTTAATGTTTTGAGGAAACTCCATACTGTTTTCCACAGTGGCTGCACCAGTCTGCATTCCCACCAGCAGTACACGAGGGTTCCCTTTTCAAATCCAGATTTTATGTGAAACTGCCTGATTTTTCAATATTGGCAACTAATCTAAATAGTTTTAAAATACCACAAGGGCCAAATAAAACATGTCTACAGGCTGAACTTGGCTTACAGACCACTGCGCTGGCTTTCTAAGGCTCCTTCCAACTTCTCAAATGTCTCTAGTTTGTGAATTTTTTTTAAGTTGACACAAAATCTGAGTACACATTTTAATACCCTTATTAGCATAGAATCCTTTTTTTAAGATCAAAAGAAGACATTGTTTCAAGTCAAATACATTAATATTCAATGTGTACTTAAGTTCTGACCAATTACACTACATGTTTTGATAAAGTTGTTCACTATTTAATTAAGTGCAGAACAAGGAGTCTCATTAGAATACCTTCAGAGTGGGGACCTTGTCTATTTTGTTCACTGCTGTATCTCCAACATTTATCATAGTTCCTAGCACTTGTAAAATCTTGATAAATAATTGTTGAATAAATGAATGAATAAATCTTGACACATTTTTGCAAGGCCAAATTGCATTGTTTCAGATTCCTGAGATGATGCTCAGTTATAAAATGAAAGCCTCCTTAGATGGCAACAAAACAATAGCCACATCATTCTTGTCTCTCCTTTCCCAAGAAAAGGCAGAATAAAGTGAGATTCAATCCTATGGGAAGCAGGGCAACAGCTCACTTCAGGAGCACAGACAAAATCTGTAAAGCTGATGTGTGCATTCCCAGGTAAAGGGGTAGAAGGAACAGTGGGCAAGGCTTGTTCTATTTGGACCCAAGAGCTTTAGGGTTTCCAAGATTCCATTCTCTTTATCTCTAATAAATAGACCCTGCTCAAATGCAGAGTTGAAAAACCATGATCGAGGAGAACCAAGATGGCGGCATAAATATATACCTGAATGCGCAGCCTCCCACAAACATTAAAAAATACAACAATAAACCTAACAACCATACGCCAGAACCAAGGGAGTGGAAGCTTTACAACTGGAAAGCAAGAGAAGGAGTGCATAGAGACTGAATAGAAGTTCTTGGTGCCAAAACAGAAAGGTACGGATGCACGAAAGGGCAGGGGGGTGGCGGCGGGAGTGGCGGCAGCGGCGGAGGCGGAAGCAGCTGTGCGGGCAGTCTGGCAATGGGGCAGAAGACGACTGTGGCATTCTAGCAGAGCTATTTGCAGCGATCACGGACGTGGGACTCAGGGGCGCGCAGACACCAGGGCATGGAATAGCGCCGCGGAGCTGGCTGAGGGGCAGCCATCACAGTTTGCTCTGCCCCAGTGACTCTGAGACCCCGCTCCAGTGACTCTGAGACCCCGCCCCAAGCTGTGCACCTGCCTGCCTACAGCCAAATTAACAGACTGCAGCTGGGACAGAAAACACCACTCTACCAGCCAAAATGCAGAGACAAAGAAACAGATCACAAATGACAGAAATGGAGGAAAGCAAGCGACTGGATATAGAGTTCAAAACCACAGTTATAAAGCTACTCAAAAATCTTCTATGAACCTCCGAGGAACTAAGTGAGACCTTCAAGGAACTTAATGAGAATACCAAAAAAATGGCAAAGGACCAATCAGAAATTAAGCAAATACTGACTGAAATAAAGAATAATCTACAGAGATCCAACAGCAGACTAGAGAACCGCAAGAATCAAGTCAAAGCTATAAAATACCAGAAACCAAAAAACACGCAACCAGAAAAGCAAAAAGAAAAAAGAATCCAAAAATATTAAGATAGTGTAAGGAGCCTCTGGGACAACTTCAAGCGTACCAACATCAGAATTATAGGGGTGCCAGAAGAAGAGAGAGAGCAAGATATTGAAAACCTATTTAAAAAAATAATGACAGAAAACTTCCCCTACCTGGTAAAAGAAATGGACTTACAAGTCCAGGAGGCACAGAGGACCCCAAACAAAAAGAATCCAAGGAGGAACACACCAAGACACATCATAATTAAAATGCCAAGGGCAAAAGACAAAGAGAGAATCTTAAAAGCAGAAAGAGAAAAACAGTTAATCACCTACAAGGGAGTACCCATACGACTGTCAGCTGATTTCTCAACAGAAACCTTGCAGGCAAGAAGGGAGTAGCAAGAAATATTCAAAGTGATGAATAGCAAGAACCTACAACCAAGATTACTCTACCCAGCAAAGCTATCATGTAAAATTGATGATAAGATAAAGAGCTTCACAGACAAGAAAAAGCTAAAGGAGTTTATCACCACCAACCCAGGATTATTCGAAATGCTGAAGGGCATTTTTTGAGAAGAGGAAGAAGAAGAAACAGGTAAAGATAAAAATTATGAACAACAAAGGGACAACAAATACCTATCAACCAGGGAATATAACAATTAAGTCAATAGAAATATCTGATGAACAGAATAAACTGGTGAACAGAATAGAAGTCAGGGCATAGAAAGGGAATGGACTGACAATTCTCAGGGGGAAGAGTGTGTGAGGGGTATGGGAAGAGACTGGACAAAAATCTTACATCTATGGACGAAGACAGTGGTGGGGTTAAGGGCACAGGGTGGAGGGGAAACCAGGTGGAGGGGAGCTATGAGGGTTTTAAAAAAAGGAACATCTGTAATAATCTGAATAAAGATTTATTTAAAAAAAAATAAAAATAAAAAATTGTAAAAAATAAAAAAGAAAAGAAAAACCATGATCCAGATATTTTGAAACAAAGTGTTTGAAGCGAATTTTGTATAATCGCCATGGGCTTAATTGGAATTTGAGAAAGAAATATTCTAAGAGTCCAAGCACCTGAGAAATAGTAGATCAAGCTGTACAACTGTCTATAAGCAGTGCCAATATAATTGTGCATCAATATATTAGAAAACAAGAAACAGATGTTGGTTACCCCCTAGATGAAAACAGTTGAGTGTATGTTTCATCTGAAAGCTCACTTCCTGAATCCTCTCTGAACTCTGACACTTTAACTTTTAAGCAGAAGTTCTAGTAAGACCCAAGAAAGGCTTGATTCTATATAAACCCCACCATCTCAGCAATTGTAAAGCAGGTTATAGACTAAATTATTTCATCTATGTGTAGTGGCTTCACATCCCTAGACATTTAAGTTTAGAATCTTATTATTTGAGCATGACACAGTATTGTATCTATAAAAAAACATAATTGTTGGAGGACAACCAAGATGGCGGCATAAGGCATATACCTGAATGAGCAGCCTCCCACAACCACGTTAAAAAATACAACTATAAAACTAAATGGCCATCCTCCAGAACCAATGCAGTGGAAGCTTTACAACTAGAAGGCAAGAGAAGGAGTGCATTGAGACTGAGAAGTTCCTGGCGCCAAAACAGAGAGGTATGGACTCACGAAACGGTGGCGGCAGCTGCACCTGGGTTCGTGTCTTGGAAGAGACTACAAGCTCCGGGGTCACACTGAATTCGTTGTGGGTTGTCTGGCAATGGGGCAGAAGACGAGTGGCATTCTAGCAGAGCTGTTCTCAGTGATCACTGATGTGGAACTCGGAGACTCGGGGACTCAGGGGCACACAGATGCCAGGGCATGGAGACGCCAAAATGAGGAAAAGCCGCGGAGCCAGCTGAGGGGCAGCCATCACGGGTTGCTCCACCCTGGTGATTCTGAGATGCTGCCCCACCCAATTTACAACCCCACCCAAGCTGTGCATCTGCCTGCCTGCAGCATAACCTAACAGACTGCATCTGGGACAAAGAATTCCAAAAGCTCCAAACCCCAAACAACGAGGAGAAAGGCCTGGAGGTCATTTCCTTTCAGTGACACCAACAGCAAACAAGACTTAACTACAACAAGACTGTGCACCCAGCCCTCAAAGGTATACACCAAGAGTGCCCACCCCAGGTGATTGAGGAGGCTGAATCACTGGGCCCTATAGGACATCTAGCACAGAAAGCCACTTTAACAACGCAGGGAAGCAGCCAAAATGTGGAGACAAAGGAACAGATCACAAATGACAGAAATGGAGGAAAGCAAACTACTGGATATAGAGTTCAGTACCACGGGTATAAGATTTTTCAAGAATTTTCTAGAGACTGCCATAAATTTAATGAGATCCTCGAGGATATGAAAAAGGACCAGCTAGAAATTAAGCATACACTGACTGAAATAAAGAATAATCTACAGAGATCCAACAGCAGACTAGAGGTTCACAAGAATCAAGTCAAAGATTTGAAAAACGAAGAAACAAAAAGCACCCAACTGGAAAAGCAAAAAGAAAAAAGAATGCAAAAATATGAAGATAGTGTAAGGAGTTTCTGGGACAACTTTAAGCGTACCAACATCAGAATTATAGGGGTGCCAGAAGAAGAGAAAGAGCAAGATATTGAAAACCTATTTGAAGAAATAATGACAGAAAACTTCCCTCACCTGGTGAAAGAAATAGACTTCCAAGTCCAGGAAGCGCAGAGAACTCCAAGCAAAAGGAACCGAAGGAGGACCACACCAAGACATATCATAATTAAAATGC
>PVJC01035295.1:0-18340 GCA_004026665.1 Murina feae
GCACACTGGGGAGAAAAATATAATAATTCATGAAATATAGTTATTATCATTCCATATAATAATACGGTAATTCTATTTGAGTATAAATAAGCCCAATATCCTATCCTATATAATAAGAGGGTAATATGCAAATTAACCCTAACAGCAGAACCACTGGGAATGACTGGTCACTATGACACACTCTGACCACCAGGGAGCAGATGCTCATTGCAGAAACTGCCCTTGGTGGTCAGTGCACTCCCACAGGGGGAGCTCTACTCAGCCACAAGCCAAGCTGACAGCTGTCAGTATAGCAGTGGTGGTGGGAGCCTCTCCTGCCTCCTCAGCAGCGCTAAGGATGTCCGACTGCAGCTTAGGCCTGCTCCCTGCTGGCAAGTGGACATCCCCCGATGGCTCCAGGGTTGCCAGAGGGTTGTCTCACTGCCAGCTTAGGCCCGACCCCCTGGGGAGCAAGCCTAAGCCAGCAGGTGGACATCTCCCAAGGGGTCTCAGATTGCAAGAGGGCACAGGCTGGGCTGAGGGACTCCCAGAGTGCACAAATTTTTGTGCACTGGGCCTCTAGTTTATAAATAATCTTTAAAATTTACAAAGCTTTCTATCTAGCTTGCAAAAAAAAGAACATGGAACTCTTGCATAGTTGTAAACATTAAAACAGATTGCCCTATAGTTTGGTATCATGTTATACATAAACAGGCACAGAAAACAAAAGATGACAAATTTGTTTAAACAAAGGATTGAATAAAGCTTATAACAAAATCAGTACACCACATTTAATTATTTTTGTTATCCCTGCTATGAATATTGTTCTTTAGCTGTAACTTAAGTGCTGCTTCTTCCCAGCATAGCAGCTGCATGCAATACTTACTTGCCTTCTAGTAGCATAAAGTAGAACATATTATCATCTTCTTTCTAGTTTCCATCCTTTGAACCAGTGTTTTTCAAAATGTGGGCAAATGATTCATTATTTACTGTGAAATCAATTTAGTAGTTCATCAGCACCATTATTTTAAATGAAATAGATTAAAAGAGAAAAATATGAATTTCATGTATTAAGAGTAAACATTGTTTCATGAAGCTTTCATTCAGTATTTTGTGTGCACGTGTCTGTGTGTGTGCAAGTGTGCACATTGATGTGTACTAGTATATTGGGTCCAATGTGAAGGTTTTTCTTGCTCTGGGTTTTTTGTCAAAAGTTTTATAAATATTTGTCAAAATATCCATGTCAAAAATGTTTGAATGATTAGAATCATTGACCAGATATTACAAATAATATTTAAAAATAAATGAATATCTAACTAAAAATAAAAATCTTAATATTCCTGAACTATAAGTGAATCCATGCTGTTCCTTGACATCATGGTCCCTAATCAATGGCAATGCCTAGAAAGTAGCAAGGATCTAAAGACAAGGCAAAAAAAATCTAATAAAATGGGGATGTTTTCTCTCTGTGATTCAAGAACATCTGGAGATTTATAACATCTGGATTTGGAACAGGGCTTCCCAGTTGTCACTTACATTGCCATCTCTTGAATACAATGGCTCAGGGGTCCTGATCAGTGCTTAATATGACCTGAAAGTCTACAGCTTACATAAAATATCTAACCTCAAGAGCCACCAGATAACTTTATTCTGCAGTCTGTGCTGTAGTCATTACACAGTGATAACCCCCAGAAACTTTTCATATTAGTGACTTTCAGTTTAATGATAAATACTAAGAAATAAAGAAAGATTGGCAGGAAGGTATGTTTGGGGATAAAGTGAGGGAAAAGCTAATGAAGTGATAATACATAGGTAAAGGTTTTCCTGAGATGTTGATGTTGCAGAAAATAAGATGTTCACATTTGTAGTAGGGTAATTGTGCCAGGGAAGAAAAAAATGAGAGGTATAATGAGGAGGAAAGAAAGAGGAGAGTGTTAAGATAAAATTAAACAATCTAATCCTCCAAGTGGTAACTGAACTACTACCATCAATTACTTGACAAATATTCACTGAATATGGACTAGGTGGGAGGCACAATGGGTTGCAAACTTGTATGTCCAAACATTCCCCACTAGGAACTCACACATGGTCAGAAGTGAGTAGGATGATAGGGATAAACATGAAATGTAATCATAGTATGGCAGAGAAATATATACAGGTTCAGATTTCAAAGTTTGATAGTAAAGAAGACCAGTAGGAAAAAAAATTGATTCATTTGAAATAGGGTTTTGGGTGAGAGCACTACGAATACCTTGGACCACCAGAAAGACAAACCAAGTGGGTCCTAGGGCAAATGAAGCCTGAAACATTGCTGGAGGCAAAAATGACAAAACTGAGCTCCCCTACTCGGTCACATCATGAGAAAGTAGGGTTTTTTAGAAAGGCCTGTAGTGCTAGGAAAATAGAAGGCAGTGGGAAAACAGAATGATGAAATATGAGATGGACTAACTCCATTTAAAAAGCCATAAGCATGAGTCTACAGAAGCTGTGTAGGGCTGTTGAGGATTAGACACTGTGGACACCACTCATTCAGAGACTCACCAGGAGTCAGAGCCAACACATACCCTTCCAAAAATAAAGCTGAGAATTTAGGTTGTGATAAGATTGTAAAGGACTTTGTATTTTTGGCTGTGGATAGATTTAATTTAGTGCATGAAAGAAAGAGAGCAATGCATTTTGAGAAGGAAAATGAAATAATGATAGCAATGTTCGGGATGATTATTCTGGAAACACCATGCAGGAAGGATTGATAGGAGAGCAAGCAATGTCAGGCATATCATTTAGGAAACAATTATAGAAATCTAGGTATGAGGAGTAAGTAACACTGTAGTTAAGGTGAGAATTTGGGTTCAAACCAATTTTGGTGTGATTTTAACTCTGTCATCCTGAGTCTTAGTTTCCTCACCCATGAAAAGAGGATAGCAAGAATACCTACCTCATGGGAATACTTATGAAGATCAAATGATTTCATGCATTTAAAGCAGCCTAGCACTTGGTCATAACACTTGATTCATGTTTATTATTATTATTATTATTATTATTATTATTGTGTTGTTGTTGTTGTTGTTGTTGTTGTTGTTGTTGTTACTGTAGTAGTGGGCCTGAAAAGGATAGAGTATAAAAGACACCATCAAGGAACAGTAGATATATTAGGGAGTAATACTGTGTATGTGTGATGAAGGTAGTTTAAGACAACTACAAATTTTATCCAGGTAACAGAAAATGGTCATGCCATAAGGGAATGTCAATTTGGGGTAAGATGGGAAAATTATGAGTTGAGATTTCAATATAGTATTAAGTTTGAAGTTAAGTAAGACATCCTTGTGAAAATGTCCACCAAAACGTTTGAGATGTGGGAAAGGAGCTAAAGGAGAGAGGTTAGGATATGAGATGAAAATTTGGGAAGTCATAGATATAACTATTTTAAAAATTGTCTCTAAAAATACATTTAAAATATTCAAGGAAGAAAGTGAGAAGAAGAAGAAAACCAGATAAAGCAGAGCCTTGTATTCCACATCTATTGGAAGGAGAGGAGCTAGAATATGAGAGATTGAAGTTAAAAGGAGACTTGTATGAGGCACTATGGAGAATTCACAAGAATATTCTGTGCTCTGTGAACTTAAGATGTTTATAATATAGTTGAAACAATATGACTTACAGACTTGTGACAGAAAGCATTATAAAGTATGAAATATGTAATAAAAATAAAATTTAAAATATAAGCTCTCAGTTCTAAAATATACCTTATTTTGTTAACTAGAGAAATCAAGAAGGCTTCATGGATATTTCAGCTCATAAATGATGGATGGCATTTGGAGATATATCAGGAGGTACATTTCAGATAAGAGGAAACGTGTGATCAAAGGTCAGGAGTTAGAAATGAGCAGTTTGAAGGACAGAAAGATCAATCTGACATGAGTGGAGGGCAGGTGATTAGGAAAGGGAAGAGAGAAACAATTTTCAAATCAATCTCATAGCTAATCTCAACTCCCACCTCAGGGGAATTCAAAAAAAATTCAGTCTCATCTTGGCTTTAAAGATAGATGTTTAATGTATTTTATTTTTTATATGAAACTGGATCCCAGCTTTATCAGCTAAGTGACTGAAGCAGTGTTATTGTTAACAGGAATAAATAATGATGAAGGGAAAATAGATTAGGGGTGTGGGGTGGGAGACAGATGTTGAGTTAGGTTGCAGACATGTTGAGGTCAAGATGCCAGTAGGATATCCAAGTACAGGTCTTAAATAGGCATTTCGATATTTGGGTATAGGACTCAAAAATAGAATTCTGAACTGGAGATATAGATTGAGGCATTATCATCCCATAATAGTAGCACAACAATGACACTACTATTTTATTGTATTAAAAGCGTGGGTCCAGAGTTTTTCAAATAATTTGGTTAATCTTCACAAAAACCCTATGAGATCACACAAGCAGTATTTATTGGAGTAGAATTTAAACCCAAATAAACCTCCAAAGTCTTTGCTCAAAGTTACTACATTAACAGCAGGCGTTAGTCATGGAAGTGGAATCAATTACTATAGCAGAGTAAACAAAGTGAACTACTGATCTTTGGAAATACCAACATTTGAAGGGTAGGTGGGAGAAAAACACTTTCAGAAGACACAAGGGAATATAAAAGTAGATGGAAAACTGGAAGTGACTTCATAATCATCAGAGGAGAACAAAAAAAGGAGATGAATCATTAGCATTAAAAGCTGTAACCATTGGATTTGACAGTTGGAAGAGCCCTGAATAATGTAATGATTAGAACAAGCACCAGCAGACTATAACCATAAACCAAAGCTGACCCACCCCCTATTTTTGTATGGACTTCAGGCTAAAAATGTCCTTCATATTTTTAAATCCCTGAGAAAAAGTTAAAAGAGGAAGAATATTTCATGACATGTGAAAATTATAGGAAATTCTCTTTCAATGCCCATGAATCAAGTTTTATTAGAACAAAGTCACTCTCATTCATTTATATATTGTCTATGGTTGCTTTCATTTCACAATGGCAGAACTGAGCAATAGCACCAGAGTCCTTATGGAACTCAAAGTCTGAAACCTTTACTTTCTAGGCCTCAGAATAAACGTGGTGCCTTAATTGAGAGTATGGACTCTAATGTCAGATTACTTCTGCTTAAATCAAAGCTTTACTATGTGACCTTGGACAAGTCACCGGAAAGTTCTAATCATCATCATCATCCATAAAATGGAGATTATGATAATACTTACCTCATAGGGTTGTTGTGAAGATCAAATAAAACAATTAGTATAAAGTGCCTCACACAGTGCCTTGTTCATAGTAAGAACTTAATAAATGTTAGCTGCTGTTAGTGTTCAGATGTTATAGAAATGAGTTAAGGAGACAGAGTTAAACTATACTGGGTAGCAAAAGGAACTGGAGATGTACTACCCAAATGGAAACTTTGTGTTTGAGAATTATCACAGTGGAGTTGAGGAGAAAGGAGGAAGTAGCTTGAGGAGGCTATTTTAATTTTGGATGGACAGCCTTGAACACATTCAAGAGCTGAGAAGAGAATTGAGTGGAGAAGACTGAGCATCTGGGGAAGAACATACTGAGGAGGTAGGAGATGCGGGATCAAGAGCCAAGGCGGGGAAATTAGCCTAACAGAAAGGAGTATAAACACTTCAAAACATAAAGTTGGATACAAATATGTTTGTCATGGATCAGAGGAAGTTCATAGTTCAAAACTCTTTCTTCTGTGTGGTAGGAGATAAGCTTTTTCTGTGTGAAGCAGGGGAGGGGAACATGGGGAAACAGGATATACACCTGCCTATGGGACTTTCAAAATGAATCCAACCAAAGAAATTCAAAAGAGAAGTTTATATGGAATAGCTCTGTGGGATTAGCAGAGCTTGGAAAATATAAACTTGGGAACATCAATCTGTATAGCTGTGTGACTTGCTCTGGAGGTGCTCGAAAGCTTGGGAAAAGAAATCTAGAAAATGGAAGGTTGAGTTGAGTTAGAACTTGCAGGTGTTGAAAGACTTAGAAAATGCAATGCCACTACTAAGAACAACTTGATCCCATACTAGTCTGTCCCTAGAACCACTGTTTTGTCAGCAGTCTCCATAGCTTGCTCGTCTTTGTCATACCAGTGTGGTATTTAATTTGCACAATGGCACTGCTTCCCCAGACATTGCTGAATTACTTTCCCTGAAATTTCTTTGCAACATGATAGTAGACAGAAAATACACTGGAAAACTCTGAAGAGTAACAGAATATGTGACTTTTATGAAAGAATGATACTGCCGAAAAATGGGAGCAAGTGCTTGAGACAGTTGAGTACCTAATAGGATGCTATGATCCCAACAATAAAACCCCTTTTAATTTGCAAGATGTAGGATGGAAGCTTTATGGTGCCCCAGCATAGATCCAAATAAAATGCTACAACAGCTGGTGTGTTAGCTTTAGTTCCCTTGAGACTCAAGAGGTAAAGTAACAGTTATAACAGGCCAACTCTTGTCTGGGAAAACTAAAGGCAGAGCAGTGGTGGGGGAAAAAGAGGGAGGTGTCTCCCTAAGTTTCCTGAAAAGGCCACAGATGCAGGGAACAAATACTTTAGGAGTCAAGGTTGCAAGGAAAAAATGGAACAACATTTGTTCTCGAATAGGTGCCCACTGAACTCTTGGTGACATGCAGATCAGTTGACACAACAGAGTTGGTCTGAGGATGCTGCACACAGGACCTTCAGAGAGCTTGAGCCTCCTACTGGTGAAAGGCAATTTCCTATAAGCATTGCTCCATCTTGCTCTGACCTTCTGGCCTGGTGCACACACAAGTGTGCATTCCCCTTAGAGACTGCCAGGATTATTTGGTGGACCTAATAAATATTGTAGAGAACTGGTCTGCAATCAGATAGCACTGCATATTTGCAAAGCTCTTTTTCATTTATCATTTTAAGCAGAATAGTACAGTGTCAAGAGCACTAACTCAGAGGTCAAGAGTCCTAAGGTTTAAGCACTAGCTGTGCTATTTTCTGAGTGTGACCTTAAGCAAGACATTCAACCACTAAGCCTCAGTTTTTAGCATTTGTAAAATCAGGATAATAATAGTACTGTCCTTTTAGAGTTGTTGTGAGGGTTAAATAACAGTGCTTATCACAGAGTCTGGCTTATGATAAGCACTCATTAGCTGCTATTATTGTCATCCTCACCATTATCATCAACATCATCATTTCCATTTAACATATAATGATCCTGAAACATGAACAAAATTGAACTTGCTCTGCCACTTACTGGTCATGATTTTGGACAAGTCAGATAAAATTTCTGAGCTTGTTTCTGAATTCTCAATTTAAATAAGACTTGATGATCAAATAGGGTACTGTGTGAAAAATGTATACAATACTCTCCAGACATTCATTTTCCTCTTGAGAGAATTTTATTCCAATTTACAGATAAGACAAGGGACTTGAGAGGTAAAGGCATTTACTCAATGAAGCTACAGGAATGAGAACACAAGGCCCTCTCCTTCCAACCAGGGCTCTTCCCATTTATATTCTCCTGGAGCAGTTGGTCTTCTACCCAGAATAGAGAGTCCCATATGGCCCCAGCAGTGGAGACTCTGGTAATGTGTGTGCTTCCCTGCTGCTCACTATCCAGAAAGGCAGCAGCACTGACTGAGCCCCTTTCAGGCAGATGTCCGAAGCATCCTTCTCTTTGCTCCTGTTGCAACTGAGTAGTATTTGAAAACAAAAAGCTTCGTCTATCTTCACATTTAAAATACTTTTCTCTCTCCGCTACCAGCTGCCCTTGGTATCTGAGTTTCCATTAGGTGAGGTTCTATTAAGCTTCGGTCCTTGTTCAAAAGATGAATTTCTTAGTACATTCATACAAGGCCTGCTACCAAGGATCAGTCATCAGCTCAATAGTAGAATTCAGATTCTTCAACTCTTTTTCTTGCTGGGAGGGAAGAAAAAGAGATTTAAGATATAGGACATTTCTCAGGCCTTCTGTATAGCTAGGGGACAATGGAGATATCAGGATAGACATGATCAATGGAGAGGACAGCACATAAGGGTAAGCTGTTAAAGCAGATCATCTGTACCCTTCCTGGGTATGAAGGGACATTAAAAATCATAGAGACATCCCTGGAATGTTGAAAAGAGCATGAACTTGAAATGAAAAGTTCAAGGTTCCTGTATCATGAGCAACTTTCTTAACCTCTCTAAGCCTCCATTGTTGTTGTTTTTTACATATAAAATGGGATAATGCCATCTATCTCACCAGACAGCTTTAAGAGTAAAAAGAAAAAATATTTATGAATATGCTTATAAATTTCTGCCCAGATAAAGGGATTATTAGGACCCTGGCAACTAAAGGGACCTGGTAAATTTCTCAAGGGAGGTTCAAGGCTGCAGTGACCTTGATGGCTAATAGCCAGGCCAGATATATCTAGTGTTCCCCCCAAGTCCCTTTACTGTGAAATGGAGTGTTTCATGCAACTGACATGCTTCATTTCTGAGTCCATCTCCCTCCCCATCTCTGGCAAAGGGGAACAGTTTACCAGCTTTCCCTAGGGCCTGCAGTAGGTCTTAAGAATTCTGATAGGAGAGCAGTGAAGGTGGCCAAGGCAGAGGGCAAGACATTTGAGATTGCATGTCTTTCCACTGGCCAGAGGCAGCCTCTAAACAGACATGAAACCCCTGGCATCAAACTGGGGAGGCAGAAACAATTATGATGACCTCTCAGGGATATGGTTTGGGAGTCATTAAAGCAGTAACATAATTGGCTTGCCAAATCTGAGAATGCAGACACACATTCCAACAATATGGCAAAAATAGTTGTCTCAGGGAATAAATAAAGCAATATATAAATAATTACTTAAGCTATTTGCTATTTTTTTATCTTCACTTTCCTCCTTCTCTCTGATACTACTAGGCTCAGAGACCCCACAATGGTGGCAACCAGAGGAAGAGAGGTGATAGGGAAGGAAAATGACTGGGTTCAAGGACCCCATTTGGCCAGAGGTTGCAAGTCCCAGGGGCCTGCACAGTCTTTTCTATGAGGAGAGCAGGCAGGCATTTGGCTAAGAGCTATTCCCAGTGAGAGATGGAAGAGAGATGAGACCCGTAACAGGGCTGTGAAGTACCTAAGGTCCACTTGTGTGACTCAGCTCTAGTCACACAGAGGTGACTGGTCTTCAGCAAGTTGAGGCTCCACTGTGTGAGGTAGTTAAGTAGACAGAATGGCAGGATTCTGGGATTCCTTGTAGGGATATTTCCATCATACTTTCCTCTTCTCTTTTCCCAAACAAGCCCCAAACTTAAAACGACAGAAATGGGGAAGTCATTCTGAGAAGGTAAAAATCAGAGTTGGTAAGGAGGGAAAAGACAAGTCACATTATCCCTCAAAACAAGCAATTTAAATTTCTTTGTACTCTCCACTATATTTTATTTCATTTATTTTATTAGCATTTGGTATATACCAGACACTGCTTTACAAATATTAACTCACATAATTCTCATAATATCCCTAAGAAGTAAAGGCCATAATAATTCCCATTTTACAAATGAAGAAAGCAAGAACAGGGACGTTAAGTAAATTGCCTAAAGCAACACTTCTAGTAAGTTGTGGATATGGGATTCAAAACCAAGCTAGCCCCATTCTAGAGAAGAGACCATGTTCTTAGCCTCTATGTTATGCTGTCTGACAACTTTCAAACTGAACTCCTGCCATGTTGTATTGGAATTCTGTATTTTTTTGTGGAATTCTGCATATTGTCCCTCTAGTTAATTGTTTGCTAATGATTTTACTCTGGTTATAAGATCAAGTTTGAATTAATCAGTAGGCTCCTACCAGCTCTCCAAAAGTATCTTCTGTCACTCCTACTCACATATCCTAGACTCCATCCACACCAGTCTGCCTGTCCCCAGCACACCTCTGACTTTCCGCATGCTTTCCACTCTCAGTCTAAGCATTGATGTTAAGCTCCACGAAACACAGGACTAGACCTTGCTGGCTCATTTCCAAATTCCCAGGACCAAACATAGGGGCTGCATGATTACATGAATTTATTAACTAAACACAGACTTAATGAGTGGTCTCTACATTGCAGGAGAGACTTTATCTCTCTTTGAGCTGCTCTCTGCCCTTGATGACTGACTGACTATTGAGGCCCAGAACAAAGCTGGGCAATAACTTTTCCTCTTCTAAGGAAAAATAAAGAAGAAAAAACAAAGGAAAATGAAAAGGTATCGATACTAAATTACTCAGTGAGATTGGGCGAGTAATTTATCCACTCTGTTGCTTAGGAAATAAAGACATCTATCTAATCTACCCCACAAGAAAGCTGTGACAATCAAATGAAATAAGGGACACGAAAATGCTTCTTAAAGTACACTGTAGTAAAATATAATTTCAAGCACCAAGATCCTTGGACTCTACTTTTCAACTTATCATTATTCTAGTCAAAAATGGTATTTAATTCTGCCTCTATTTACTTTCCCTTTCCAATACATAGGAGTGACCATAGAACTTTGTTATATGGAAGTGTGCATGTGTTTGGGTAGGGTGGGGAATATTCTGGCTTGTACACAAAATAAATTATTATAAATGGCTTTGGAATAAGTAAGTACATAAAATGCTAAGTAGATTTTTATATATTATCTGATAATATTATTTTAATATTTCATATATCTTCCTCTGGTAACTCTTTTGCTTCAATGGATTCATTCAAACATGTACTACTAAAGCCAAGTCCCTAAAAGGAAAAAGAATAAATATAATCTTCCTGTGCTTCTGTGCCTGCTCTAGAGGCAAAGGTGCTCCTTTATTTAAATTAACAAAATTAAAGGCATCATTAATTTTCTAGGGTTGGTGCCTTAAGCTACCTAAAAAGGTAGCAAGCGTCAATTTGTGAGATGTCTATAATTTTCAAAGACCAAAAATAAGCATGAAGACATGTGCTAATATCAAGCAGAGAGACAGTGCTTCACAGGTGAGTAAGAAGGAGGACATGCCAATGAATTTAAGTTATTCAGTCCCTAAATGGATTTCCTATAAAAGGAGAATAGGAATAGAACCAACAGACTTGAAATCTGAATAAAATAGCAAGAGACATCAATCGGTACACAATAGAATTGATCTGTCATAATTTGGGTTGGCCCTCCCTAAAATCAAGTTCAAACATAGCAATTTGAAATATAGAGATCTTTTCAAGCCCCAAAGTCCCAAGATACAATGATAGAAATGAATTTAGGAGAATCATTGATGGCTTCAGAGTTGGTGGAAGCTACACTCACCCCCTCCCAGGACCAAACTAGAATTACTACTAAATTAATGGAACAATCATCCTGAATAACCAACTGAAGACTTATAGCCAAGGATTTATAGAAGAAACCATATCAAGACTGGTAGGAAGGGAAGATATATAAAAAGCAATGGCCCCTCTCCCTCTGGCAGTAACTGAAGTCCCAGAGGGATACCTCAGTTTTAGGGGTTCCTCATAACAAGCACGGGATTGAAACCCAAAGCTGGTCTCCCAGCTAGGCACCAAAGTCAGGGACAGGCCTCCACATAACGTCTGGCTTTTTTTAAGTTTATTTTTTATTGTTGACAGTATTATAGATGTTTCCTATTTACCCCCTCCATCCAGTTTATTGAAGTAGTCACAAGTCTGCTGAAATTAAAAGTCGAAAAACACTGAATTAGATAAATACTTCATGTCTCCCAACTTTAAAATTTCACAATTCTGTGTATTGGCACTAAGGCAATTAGGGAATTAGAGAAAGAAGGAAAGAAATAGATGGGTAGGTGGAGGTAAGTCCAATGAATGACAAAATGTGTCGATTAAGGGCATTTCAAAAAAATTAATAAGCCAGGTGCTCATTATAAATGAACAGTAGGGTTTTAAAACATTTTTAAATAAAATACACATAACATAAAATTTACCATCTTAATGATGTTAAGTGTACATTCAGTACTGTTAACTCTATGCACATTTGCAACCAATCTCCAGAACTTTTCATCTTGCTAAACTGAACTGTGGTACATCTACACAGTGGAATACTAAGCTGAGGTAAAAAAAAAAGGGGGGGGGAGGAATTCTTACCATTTGCAACAGCATGGATGGAACTGGAGAGCATTATGTTAAGCAAAATAAGCCAGTCAGAGAAAGATAAATATCACATGATCTCACTCATTTATGTAATATAATGAACAAAATAAACTGATGAACAAAAACAGATCCAGAGACATAGAAACATCTGGCTTTTAAAAGTAATGGAGTTTCTGTCCACCAGGGAGAGATGGAAGTCTGCTGGAAACACAGGCGCCCTCTTAAAGGGCCAAAGTACAAATTTTCATTCACAGGTACTCACCCTGGGCTATGGTAGATAAAGGGTGGAGTATACTAGAGTTGCATGAGGAAAGTCTTGGACTTATGGTTCTGGGAAAGCCCAGAATCCTTGTGCTGAGTCACTCTCCCATAGTTCTGATGCCATTTTTCTTAGGTGGGCACTCCTCTCTGTGGTATAAACCCAAAGGAAAGCAATAGTTCCATAATCTGGACAAAATAGACTTTTTATCTTTATTATTGAAAGTATTATAGATGTCCCCCCTTTTCCCCACTGACCTCTTCTAGCCCACCCCTGCCAACTGTCCCAGGTCTTCACCAACCTATTGTCTGTGTCCATGAGTTATGCATATACAAATACAAGTTCTTTGGTTGATCTCTTCCCTCCTACCCACCCACCTCCACCTTCCCTCAGATTCAACTGTCTGTTCCATGCTTCTCTGTCTCTGGATCTATTTTGTTCATCAGTTTATTCTGTTCTTTAAATTCCACATATGAGTGAGATCATGTGATGCTTGTCTTACTCTGTCAGCTTATTTCACTTAGTATAATACTCTCCATGTCGCTACATGCTGTCTCAAAGAGTAAGAGATCCTTCTTTTTTACTGCTGCATAGTATCCCAGGGTGTAAATGTGCCACAGTTTCTTTATCAACTCTTTTAGTGATGGCAGTTGAGCTGTTTCTAGAGATTAGCTATTATAAATTATGCTGCTATGAACATAGGGGTGCATTTATTCTTTTTTAATTGTTATTTATTGTTTAAAGTATTACATATCTTCCCTTTTTCCCCTAATGACATCTCCTCAGCCACTCCCACCCCCAGCACATCTCCTCACCCACCTACTGTCTATGTCTATTGGTTATGCTTATATGCATGCATATAAGCCCTTTGGTTGATCTCTTAGTACCCCTCTTACTCTCCCCTGTCTTCCCTCTGAGGTTTGTTAGTTCTGTTTGATGCTTCTGTGTCTTTGGATCTAATTTTTTCATCAGTTTATATTGTTCATTATATTCCACAAATGAGTGAAATTATGTGATATTTTTCTTTCTCTGACTGGCTTATTTAGCTTAGCATAATGCTCAAAATGGATAAAGGACTTAATCATAAGATGGGAAACTATAAAAATCTTAGAAGAATCCATAGACAGAAAAATATCAGACATATGCCATAGCAATATCTTTACAGATACAGCTCCTAGGACAAGGGAAACTAAAGAGAAAATGAACAAATGAAACTACATCAAAATAAAAAGTTTCTGCACAGCAAAAGAAACCATCAATAAAACAATAAGAGATCCCACTGAATGTGAGAACATATTTGCCAATGTTATATCTGATAAGGGTTTAATTTTCAAAATTTATAGGAAACTCATATAACTTAACAAAAGGAAGTAAACATTCAATTTAAAAAATGGGTAAGGGACCTAAATAGACACTTTTGAAAGTGGACATACCTAAAGCCAAGAGACATATGAAAACATGCTCAAAGTCACTAATAATCCAAGAGATGCAAATCAAAACAACAATGAGGTACCATCTCACACCTCTCAGAATGGCTATCATCAACAAGTCAATCAATGACAAGTGCTGGCAAGAATGTGGAGAAAAGGAACCCTGTGCACTGCTAGTGGGAATGCAAACTGGTGCAGCCACTGTGGAGAACAGCATGGAGTTTCCACAAAAAAACCTAAAAATAGAACTTCCATTTGACCCAGTGATCCCACTTCTATGAATATATCCCAAGAAACCAGAAACACCAATCAGCAGATGAGTGGATTAAAAAACAGTAGTTCACTTATTTATGGATAATAAAGACCAATGTAAACTGATAAACATAAACAGATACAGAGGCATAACAGCATTGAACAGACTGTCAAACTGCAACTGGAAAGCTCAGGAGGGTTAGGGGGGAGTTAAGAGAGCAACTGAAGGACTTGTATGCATGCATATAAGCATAATCAATGAACACAAGACACTGGGGAGTAAGGGAGGAGGAGGAAAGGTCAGGGGGGAAATGGAGACTTATTTAACACTCTTTGTAATACTTTAAGCAATAAAACAAAAATTTTAAAAAACAGTAGTACAGCTACACAATGGAATATCACACTGCTATAAAAAAAAAAAAGAAAGAAAGAACTCTTACCATTCGCAACAGCATGTATGGACCTGGAGAGAATTTATTCTGTCTGATTGGTGTTTTGTGTTTCTTAGGATATATTCCTAGAAGTGGAATCACTTGGTCAAATGGCAGTTCCATATTTAATTTTTTGAGGAAACTTTCTACTGTTTTCCACAGTGGCTACACCAGTCTGCATTCTCACCAACAGTGTACGAGAGTTATTTTTTCTCCACATCCCTTGCCAGCATTTGTCATTTGTTGTTTTGTTGATCATAGCTATTCTGATATGTATTAGGTGACACCTCATTGTCATTTTAATTTGCATCTATAGGATGATTAGTGACTTTGAGCATGTTTCAATATGTTTCCGGGCCATATGTACCAGTATGTCTACTTTGGAGAAGTGTCTAGGTCCTTTGCCCATTTTTAATTGGATTGTTTGTCTTCCTTTTAAGTTGTAAGAGTTCCTTATATATTTTGGAAATTAACCCTTTATCAGATGTGTCATTGGCAAATACGTTATCCCATGCAGTGGGCTCCCTTTTCATTTTATCTGTTTCTTTTGCTGTTAAGAAGCTTTCTATTTTGATGTAGTACCATTTGTTTATTTACTCCTTTGTTTTCCTTGCCCTTGGATATGTATCAGAAAACACATTGCTATGAGAGCTGTCCAAGATTTTGCTGCCAAAGATTTCTTCTAGGATTTTTATGGCTTCATGACTTAAATTTAAGTATTTTGTCTATTTTGAGTTTACTCTTGTGTATGGTGTAAGTTGGTGGGCTAGTTTCATATTTTTGATGTATCTGTCCAGTTTTCTCAACACCATTTATTGAAGAAACTATCTTTATTCCATTGTATGCTCCTGCCTCCTTTGTCAAATATTAATTGAGTATAATGGCTTGCATCCATTTTTGGGGTCTTTGTTCCGTTCCATTGATCTATATGCCTATTCTTTTTCCAGTACCAGGCTGTTTTTATTACAGTAGCATAATTTGATATCTGGTATTATTATCCCTCCAACTTTGTTCTTCTTTCTCTAGATGGATGAGGCTATATGGTTTTTGTTGTTGTTGCTGTCATTCTATATAAATTTTGGGAGTATTTGTTCTAGAATTTTGAAATATACTATTGGTATTTTAATAGGGATTGCATTGAACCTATAGATTGGTTTGGGTAATGTGGACATTTTAATGCTATTAATTCTACCAATCCATGAACATGGCATATTCTTCCACTTGTTTATAGCTTCCTCTATCTCTTTTTTCAAAGACCAGTAGTTTTCCATTAGGATACAAAATAGGCTTTAAAACAGGCTATTGTTAAGAGATAAAGAAGGAAACTACATAATGATAAAGGGAGCAAAACAACAAGAGGATGTAACCTTGTAAACATTTATGCACCAAACATAGGAGCACTTAAATATGCAAAGCAAATCTTGGTAAACATCAAGGAAGAGAATGTCAGTAATAGAGTCATAGTAGGGAACCATAACACCCCTTTGACATCAATGAATAGATCTTTCAGACAGAAAATCAACAAGGAAACAGTGGCCTTAAATGACACACCAGATCAGATGGACTTAATAGATAACTTTAGAAAATTTCACCCCACAGGAGAAGAATATAATTTTTTAAGTGCACATGGAACATTTTCTAGGGTAGACCATAGTTAGGACACAAAAAACTATGGTCTACCCATAGTTTTTTAAAGTATATTTAAGAAGATTGAAATCATACCAAACATTTTCTCTGACCATAATAAAGTGGAAATCAGTCACAAGGGAAAAAAGAGAAAAACACACAAAGACTAAATAATAGAGGCTAAATAATATATTACTAAACAATGAATAGGTTATCAAGGAAATAAAAACATACCTTGAAACAAATGAAAATAAGAACACAACAACCCAAAAATCTATGGGACACAGCAAACACAGTCCTAAGAGGGAAATTCATAGCATTACAGGCCTATCTTAAGAAACAAGAAAAATCCCAAATAAACAATCTAACTTTACATTTAAAGGTAATTGAAAAAGAAAAACAAACAGAGCCCAAAGTAAGTAGAAGGAAGGCTGTAATACAGATAAGAGCAGAAGTTAAACAAAATAAAGTCTAAAAACAATATAAAAGATCAATGAAACCAAGACCTGGTTCTTTGGAAAAAAACAAAACAAAATTAACAAATCTTTAACCATACTCATCAAGAAAAATAGAGATGACCCAAATAAATAAAATCAGAAATGAAAGGGAAGTAACAACTGACATCAAAGAAGTACAAAGGATTGAAAAAATATTATAAACAGCTATATGCCAACAAATTGGACAATCTGAATGAAATGGATAAATTACTAGAAACGTACAATCTTCCAAAACTGAATCAGAAATAATCATAGTATCTATCTGGGTTTTTTGTTTGTTTGTTTTTTGCTAATCCTCATTCAAGGATATAATTTCCCATCGATTTTAGAGAGAGTGGAAAAGAGGGGGAGAAATGGAGAGAGAGAAACTTCTATGTAAGACACATCGATTGGGCACATATCAATGTTAGCCTCCCACATGCACCCTTAACTGGAGCTGGGGGTTGAGCCTGTAACTGAGGTACATGCTCTTGACCAGAATTAAACCTGCAACCCTTTAGTCATGGGCTGACATTCTAACCACTGAGAAAAACCCAATAGGGTGAATTAGAGACTCTTAATAGACAGATTACTGCTAGTGAAATTGAAATAGTAATCAAAATGCTCCCAACAAAGAGAACTGGACTGGTTGGCTTTACAGATGAATTTTATTAAACATTCAGAAAACTAGCATTCATCCTTCTGCAACTATTCCAAAAAATTCAAAAGGCGGGAACACTCCCAACGTTATTTTATGTGGCCAGTACTATCTTTATTTTAAAATCAGATAAAAGACACTACAAAGAAAGAAAATTGCAGTCCAATATTCCTAGTGAACATAAATGTTAAAATCCTCAACATAATAGCAAACCAACACATTAAAAAGATCATACACTAGAATCAAGTGGGGTTTTTCTGGGTGTGGAAGGTTAGTATGATATCCAAAATCAATAAACACAATATACCACATAAAATGAAGGATAAAATTCACATGATTATATTAATAGTTGCAGGAAAAGCATTTGATAAAATATAACACCCATTTATGATTTTAAAAACCTCAGCAAAATGAGAATGAGGGAACATACCTCAATGTAAAAAGGTCATACAGATGGGGGGAGAAACAAGATGGCGGCATAAGGTAGACACCGTAAATGCAGCCGTGAACAACTATTTCAGAAAAACCTCAAAAAGAGCACACGGACACCACTCACACCCACAGGAAGGCTGGCTGAGTGAAAATCCTACAACTAGAGAAGAGTCTGAGACTCAGAGGAGCAGCGGAAGCAAAGTACAGAGGTACGGAGGCGCGCGCACGGGCTCGGGGAAGGGCTGGTACCGGAGGTCGCGGTTCTTTTCCAAAACAGAGAGAGCCACAAGCTCCCAGCGGCTCCGAACTCCAGTTCCAGGGGAGTTTCTGAGGTCCCACAGACACCCAGAGAAGGGGGACTGACTAGCACCGGGAGGAAATCCAAAACGGGTTTCTCAGCGTTGCTTGCAGCAATTACCGTGGGACACAGAGACCTGGCGTCTCTCAGCGCAGCGCTGAAAAGCGCCATAGCTATTTGCTCCGCCCCGCTCTGCAAACTCCCCGAGGCTCCGCCCCTCCCAAGTGCGTCAGAGGCTTCTGCAGCAACACCTCCTTAAAGATACAGGAGCCAGCCCCACCCAGTGGCCAGAGAGGGACTAACCTAAACAAAACAGATCCACAAGGAACACACCCGGGGCAGATGCAGTGAGCATAAAAGCTCCACTGAAACAACTCTTGCCCCATAAGGGTGTCTCCAGCACAGAAATT
>PVJC01035296.1:0-18354 GCA_004026665.1 Murina feae
AGAACCTACAACCAAAATTACTTTACCCAGCAAGGCTATCATTCAGAATTGAAGGTCAGATAAAGAGCTTCACAGACAAAAAAAGCTAAAGGAGTTCATCACCACCCAACCAGTATTATATGAAATGCTGAAAGGTATCCTTTGAGAAGAGGATGAAGAAAAAGTAAAGATAAAAATTATGAACAACAAATACATATCTTTCAACAAGTGAACCTAAAAATCAAGTGAATAAAAAAATCTGATGAACAGAATGAACTGGTGAGTAGAATAGAATCAGAGGCATAGAAAGGGAGTGGACTGACAATTTTCGGGGATAAAGGGTGTTGGGAGTGTGGGAAGAGAATGGACAATGATCGTACACCTATGGATGAGGACAGTGGCGGGGGGGGACAGAGGGTGGGGTGGGAAATGGGAGGAGGGGAGCTATGGGGGAAAATAGAGGAACAACTGTAATAATTTGAACAATAAAGATAAATAAATTAAAAAAAAAGAAAAAAAAGAATGACAGTTAGAGAAATGGGTCATGTAAAATGCTAGTGGTGGTTAGAGGAGGAGCCATATTAACTTTTGTGGACAGTGTAGTGTTAGGGAGAAAATCCCAGAAATCATGGTATCTGCACCTCATGTGGACTCCACCAGTTATTAGCTGTGGCATTTGTGTCAGTCACGTAAGTAAACAATACTACACTGTAATATTCAGGGTGAAACGAGGTGAGGGAATTGCCTAAAAGATATGTCTTGTCCTCTTCCATCTGGTTGTAGAATTTCATGCTCTAAATTTGTGGAACTAAACATAGAAAAAGTTAGTAGTTGCCATTTATTTTTGAAACCTATCCATCAGTCTTAGTGCCATATTCATTCTCTTACTTTTCTTAGCTTGTTCTCCACCCATTGCTACTTCGTGTGTCGTCAGCTCATGTTCTATCTTGTGGACTAAGCTTCCCCTCTTTTTTCCTTCTTCGATAACTGAAGTTCAACGAATCGGTGCACTGGGCCTCTAGTATTGTAATAACTATGTATGGTGCAAGGTGAGGACTAGACTTATGGGGAGGAGATTACTTTGTAAGTTATATAAATGTCTAACCATTAAGCTATACACCAAAAATGAATATAATATTGAATGCAAACTGTAATTTAAAAAAATTAAAAAAATCAATTAATCAATCGATCGATCAATTAACTTCTTAGGTGTAGATGAATCTCTCTGTGAAGAGATAACTGCCTTTTGATAATCTAAATGCACTCTTTTCATTTATTCAGATAGAGTTTGAGTGAAAAAGCTCTCTTAGAAAGGCTTGAGTGCCACATCAAGGAGCTAGAAAGAGCTTTTTAATGGTGAAATCTTGCCAGGCCTCTGTGATGTATTCGCTGAGCTCCCAGGGACTGGAGGCTGGACAGTTTTTTGTTTTTTGTTTTTTTTACCAGCTCTTCAGAACTCTGGAGCCCTAGGGATTATTTTTATGATTTCACCCCACACATAGACAATTACTTTGTTCTGCATTTCTTGTCAAGGTGCACAGCGTATGCTTACAGCTGATGTTTTAACTGGGTTCATCCGCAGTCCTGAAGTGGCATGCCATTCACAGAACAAATTTGTTAGCTATTCATTTTCTAGAGATGGCACTGATTGCACTTGCTGAGACTCATTTTGAGGAGACGTTTCAGCTGTAGAGTTTATGGGCTGCTAATCTCCTTCAAATTGGTGCTCTCGGAGCTCCAGTCGGGGGCACTGAAGAGACCTAACGGAATTTTCTCATTATTGCTTTGATGTGAACACCTGGCCCATGTCTACAAGATGTAGAAATAGGTTATAATTGGGCTCTGAAATCCAGCACAAGCTGTCAAATCAGTAGGTTCATTAACTCTTTTTTTTGGTCTATGAATTAATTTTTATTGTTGGCATTGTCCTGGCATGGAATTTCTATCTTAACCCATATAGAACTTAACACTTGGAATAACAAAACAGTTTCTTGTTTTGTTCTCTGTGATTAAGTAGTCCCTAGGTGACAGGACATGTGTCCTTTTGGTGTTGTTAATCCTCACCTAAGGATATTTTAAAATTGATTATTATTATATTTTTGAGAGAGAGAGAGTTGAGGGTGAGGGCAGGGAGAGAGAGACAGAGAAAAAGAAATATCGATGTGAGAGAGAGAGACATCACTGGCTCTGATGGGGACTAGGGATCAAACCTGCAACCCAGATGAGTTCCCTTGACTGGGAATGGAATCCAAGAACTTTTGGTGCACAGGCTGATGCTCTAACCACTGGAGCACACTGAGTAGGGCTGAGGAGGATACTTCTTAAATCATATCATTTTGTGTTCAGAAGAAAATCAATCACTCAATCAATCAAACAAAAGCTACACAAGAATAAACTCAAAATGTAGAAAAGATTTAAATGCAAGTCACGAAACAACTAAAATCCTAAAAGAAAACTGAAGCAGTAAAATCTCAGACATCTCTTGTAGCAATATTTTTGCCAATATATCTCCTAGGGCAAGAAAAATAAAGGAAAAAAATAAACTAATGGGACTACATCAAACTAAAAAGGTTCTGTACAGCAAAAGAAACCATCAACAAAATAAAAACGGAATCCACTGAATGGGAGAATATATTTGCTAATGATAAATCTAATAAAGAGTTAATTTCCAAAGTATAAAAAGAACTTATACCTCTCAACACCAGTAAAACAAACAATCCAATTAAAAAATGGGTAAAGAAATGTAAGACATTAAACCATAAAAATCCTACAAGATTCCATAGGCAACAAAATAGCAGACATATGTTGTAGCAATATCCTTACAGACACAGCTCCTAGGGCAATGGAGACTAAGGAGAAAATAAACAAACAGGACTACATCAAAATAAAAAGCTTCTGCACAGCAAAAGAAACCATCAACAAAACAAGGAAGCCCACTGCATGGGAGAACATATTTGCCAATGATAAAGATTTAATCTCCAAAATTTATAGAGAACTCAAACAACTTAACAAAGGGAAGATAAATAATCCAATCAAAAAATGGGCAAAGGATCTAAGTAGACACTTTTCAAAAGAGGACATACAGAAGGCCCATGTGAAAAACATGCTCAAAATCACACTAATCATCTGAGAGATGCAAATCAAAACAACAATGAGGTACCACCTCACATCTGTCAGAATGGCTATCATCAACAAATCAACAAATGACAAGTGCTGGAGAGGATATGGAGAAAAAGGAATCCTATTGCACTGCTGGTGGGAATGCAGACTGGTGCAGCCACTGTGGAAGACAGTATGGAGTTTCCTCAAAAAATTAAAAATGGGTCCTGACAGGTTTGGCTCAGTGGATAGAGCGGTGGTGACCTGCGGACTGAAGGGTCCTGGGTTTGATTTCAGCCAAGGGCACATTCATGGGTTGCGGGCTTTATCCCCAGTGGGGGATATGCAGGAGGCAGCCAATCAATGATTCTCTCTCATCATTGATGTTTCTATCTCTCTTTCCCTCTCCCTTCCTCTCTGAAATCAATAAGGATATATTTAAAAAAAAATTAAAAATGGAACTCCCATTTGACCCAGTAATCCCACTTCTAGAACTATATCCCAAGAAACCAGAAACACCAATCAGAAGGGATATATGTTCCCTTATGTTCATAGCAGCACAATTTATAATAGCTAAGATTTGGAAACAGCCTACGTGTCCATCAGAAGATGAATGGATTAGAAAACTATGGTACATCTACACAAAGGAACACTATGCCTCCATAAAGAAGAAGGAACTTTTACCATTTGCAACAGCATGGATGGAACTGGAGAACATTAAGCTAAGCAAAATAAGCCAGTTGGAAAAAGATAAATATCACATGATCTCACTCATATGTGGGATATAATAATCAACATAATTTGATGAACAAGAATAGATCCAGAGGCAAATGATAGGGGAGGGGGAATTAGAGAGCAACCAAAGGACTTGTATGCATGCATGTTAGCATAACCAATAGACAGACACTGGAGCGGTGGGGGCTGGCCCAAGGTGGGAATGGTTGGGGTGGGGGGTGGGTCAATTGGGAGAAAAGGAGACATCTGTAAAACTTTAGACAATAAAAAAAATAAATTAAAAAAATGGGAAAAAATGTCTGAACAGACATTTTTTCAAGGAGGATACACATATGGCCAATAAACATGAAAAAATGCTCAACCTCACTAAATCACCAGAGAGATGCAAATTAAAACTACAATGAGGTGTCACTTCATACCTGCCATAATGGCTACCATCAATAAAACAACAAGTGCTGGAGAGGATGTGGAGTAAAAGGTACCCCAGTACGCTGTTGGTGGGAATGTGGACTGGTATAGCCACTGTGGAAAACAGTATAGAATTTTCTCAAAATATTAAAAATGGAACTGCCTTTCAATGCAGCAATCCCACTTCTGGAAATATACCTTAAGAGTCTTGAAACCTCAATTCAAAAGAATATATGCACTCCTCTGTTCACAGCAATGTTATTCGCAACAGCCAAGATCTGGAAATGGCCCAAGTGCCCATCAGTAGATGAATGGATAAAAAAGTCGTTGCCACAATGGAATACTACACAGCCATAAAAAGAAGGAACTCTTATCTTTGGCAACAGTATGGATGGACCTGGAGATTATCATGCTAAGGGAAATAAGCCAGTCAGAGAAAGACAAATACCATATGATCTCCTTTGTATGTGGAATCTAATGAATAAAAAAACACAACTGACAAATAAAATAGAAATAGAGTCATGGATACATGGCATATACTGACAGCTATCAGAAGGGAGGGGATGTGGGTACTGGGTGAAAGATGGTGAGGGGGTTAGCCAAAGAACATATCCATAAACGATGGACACAGATAGCAGTGTGGTGATGGACAGAGGGAACGGGTGTTGGGGGCTGGGTGGAGGTGGCAAAGGGGAGGAATGGGGACATCTGTAATAGTGTCAACAATAGAGTTAAAAAAAACACAGGCTGTCAGTTACATATCTGACATATGCTCATTTAGCCCTGGGCCAAGCACTTAACATGTCTTATTTCATTTAAATCCACAGCCTTATGAGGAAAGTGATAATGCTGTCTTTCACTTTAGAGACGGGGACATTAAAGGTTGAAAGCGGTTAAATAGTTTCCCAAAGACATTGGCATGGAGTCCAGGTCTGAGTGAGGAGTTAACAGCTACGCTCCTAATCGTTGCACTGCTGGTCCGTGTACAAGGCAGAAGGCCTAATGGGCAGGGCTAAAGAGTCATAGGAAAAGTTACCAACTAAGATGAAAGAATGTCTTTACAAAGGCAACAGGGAAAATAAACTGCGAGACATCCAGACAATAGAATATTGTTGAACACTGACCAAAAAAAAAAAAAAAAAAAAGAGCTCTTATGCCATGAAAAGACATGGAGGAAGCTTAAGTGCATATCAGTAAGTGAAAAAAAGCCCACATTCTGAAAAAGGCAAATCTATGGAGACAGTAACAAGAGCAGCAGTTGCAGGAGTTGGAGGGAAGGATGAATCTGTGGCGCACAGGATTTTAGTGCAGTGAAGCTACTCCATATGCTACTGATTGGTGGACACATATTATACATCTGTCCAAACCTATAGAATGTGCAGCACCAAGAGTGAACGCTAATGTAAACTATGGACTTTGGTTAATAATGACGTGCCAATGTAGGCTCATCGATTTTAACAAATGCACCACTCTGGTGTGAATGTTTATGGTAAGGGAGGCTGTGCATGGGGTGGGAGTGGTAGGGAGGATGTAGGAACTCTTGTACTTTCCAGTTAATTTTGCTGTGAACTGAAAACTGTTCTAAAACTTAAAGGAGTTTAGTTCAGTGTCTAGTACTTAGCAAGGACTATATAATTTTTTCTTAAATAAAGTATTTCTGTATGTAAAAGAAAAAATGGCAACAAGGTGAGAAAAAAAAAGCAAGTATGTGATGAATAAGAAGAGATGTAAACCCAGGATGGACTGAGGCACACTGAACCCACAAGCAGTAGCATGAACTAATCTGTCCCCTGCAGTGGGCGGCTGACTCCGGTCCCTCAGGGTTCCTTATGTTCTGGGCCTTTGGCCACTTTGATTATAGAGAATTCAACTGCAAGGCTGCCCTGTAGCTTCAGACATAGATGTTTCCACCTCGTTTACCAGCTCTGCCAGCGGCCTCAGCCTTCCCGAGTGGGGTGAGCATCTGTCATGGCCTCTATCATCCCATCACGTAGGAACGAGCCCACCCTGACCAGATTCACAGGGACACTGGGTCCTTCCGTCACTGCCAGGCACACACTCCACAGAGCAGGCCACAACTCAATCCATCGGTGAACCTTGAGCCAAGTTTCTTCTTATACCTCTTCCTGGTTCTATAGTAATCTGAGGAACAATGAGGAGAGAAGTATAAGCCATTTCAATTATTTTTCTTTTCTTTTTTTTCTTTATTAGTCAAGGTATTACAAATGTGTCCTCATCTCCCCCAAACCCCCAAACCCCCTCCCCCCACTCATGCTCTCACCCCCCTGTTGTCTGAGCCCATTGGTTTGGCTTATATGTATGCATACAAGTCCTTTGGTTGATCTCTCCCTTGCACCCCTACCCTCGCCCACCCTCCCTCCAGGGATCAACAGACCGATTGCTGCTTCTCTGTCTCTGGATCTGTTCCTGTCCATCAGTCTATGTTGTTCTCTATATTCCACAAATGAGTGAGATCATATGATATTTATCTTTCTCTAACTGCCTTATTTCACTTGGCATAATGCTCTCCAGTTCCATTCATGCTGTTGCAAATAGCAAGAATTCCTTCTTTTTTACTGCAGCATAGTATTCCATTGTGTAGATGTACCACAGTTTTTTAATCCACTCATCTGCTGATGGGCACTTAGGCTGTTTCCATATCTTAGCTATGGTAAATTGTGCTGCTATGAACATAGGGGTGCATATATCCTTTCTGATTGGTGTTTCTAGCTTCTTAGGATATATTCCTAGAAGTGGGATCACTGGGTCAAATGGCAGTTGCATTTTTAGTGTTTTGAGGAAACTCCATACTGTTCTCCACTGTGGCTGCACTGTGGAGAAAAGGGTTCCTTTTTCTCCACATCCTCGCTAGCACTTGCCATTTGTTGATTTGTTGATGATAGCCATTTTGACAGGTGTGAGATGATACCATATTGTTGTTTTGATTTGCATCTCTCGCATAATTAGTGACTTTGAGCATGTTTTCATATGTCTTTCGGCCTTCTGTATGTCTTCTTTTGAAAAGTGTCTATTTAGGTCCATTGCCCATTTTTTGATTGGGTTGTTTATCTTCCTTTTGTTAAGTTGTATGAGTGCCCTGTAAATATTGGATATTAAACCCTTATCGGTGATATCATTGGCAAATATGTTTTCCCATGCATTGGGCTTTTTTGTTTTGTTGATGGTTTCCTTTGCTGTGCAAAAGCTTTTCATTTAGATGTAGTCCCATTTGTTTATTTTCTCTTTAGCTTCCGTTGCCCTAGGAGCAGTATCAGTGAAGAAATTCCTTTGGCACATGTTTGCGATTTCGCTGCCTGTGTATTCTTCTAGTGTTTTTATGGTTTCCCATCTTACATTGAAGTCCTTTTATCCATTTTGAGTTTATTTTTGTGTATGGTGTGAGTTGGCGGTATAGTTTCATCTTTTTGAATGTATTTGTCCAATTTTCCCAACACCATTTATTGAAGAGACTGTCTTGACTCCATTGTATGCTTTTGCCTCCTTTGTCAAATATTAATTGGGAATAGTGGTTTGGGTCAATTTTTGGGTTCTCTATTTTGTTCCATTGATCTATATGTCTGTTCTTGTGCCAGTACCAAGCTGTTTTAAGAACAGTGGCTTTGTAATACAGCTTGATATCTGGTATTGCGATCCCACCTACTTTGTTGTTCTTTCTCAGGATTGCTGCAGCTATTTGAGGTCTTTTTTTTTAATCCCAGATGAATTTTTGGGATGTTCCAAAATATGCTGTTGGTATTTAAATGGGGATTGCATTGAATCTATAGATTGCTTTGGAAAGTATGGACATTTTGATGATATTGATCCTACCAAGCCATGAGCACGGTATGTTCTTCCATCTGTTTATGTCTTCCTCTATCTCTTTTTTCAGTGTCCTGTAGTTTTTCGCATATAAGTCTTTTACCTCCTTAGTTAAATTTATTCCTAGGTATCTTAATTTTTTTGGTGCGATGGTAAATGGGATTGTTTTTTTAGTCTCTCTTTCTGTAAGTTCACTATTAGTGTAAAGAAATGCCATAGATTTCTTGGCATTAATTTTGTATCCTGCAACATTGCCAAATTCATTTATTAAGTCTAATAATTTTTTTGCTGGAGTCTTTAGGGTTTTCTATGTACAGTATCATGTCTTCTTTTCCAATTTGGATGCCTTTTATTTCTTCTTCTTGTCTGATCACAATGGCTAGTACTTCCAGTACTATGTTGAACAGGAGTGGTGAAAGGGGGCATTCCCTGTCTTGTTCCTGTTCTTAGGGGAAATGATTTTAGTTTATGACCATTGAGTATGATGTTGGCTGTGGGTTGGTCATATATGGCTTTTATTATGTTGAGGAATGATCCTTCTATTCTCACCTTGCTGAGAGTTTTTAAAAAAATATATTTTATTGATTTTTTACAGAGAGGAAGGGAGAGGGATAGAGAGTTAGAAACCTTGATGAGAGGGAAACATCAATCAGCTGCCTCTTGCACACCCCCTACTGGGCATGTGCCCACAACCAAGGTAAATGCCCTTGACCGGAATCGAACCTGGGACCTTTTGGTCCACAGGCCAACATGCTATCCACTGAGCCAAACTGGTTAGGGCTTGCTGAGAGATTTTATCAAGAAACAATGTTGGATTTTGTCAAATGCTTTTTCTGCATCAGTTGAAATGACTATGTGATTTTTATCTCTCAATTTGTTTATGTGATGTATCACGTTTATTGATTTGTGGATATTGTACCATCCTTGCATCCCTGGGATAAATCCTACTTGGTCATGGTATATGATCTTTATGATGTACTGCTGGATCTGATTTGCTAGAATTTTGTTGAGTATTTTGGCATCTATGTTTATGAGGGATATTGGCCTATAATTTTCTTTCATTGTGTTGTCTTTTTCTGGCTTTGGTATTAGGGTGATGCTGGCTTCATAGAATGAGCTGGAAAGTCTTCCTTCCTCTTGAATTTTTTGGAATAGTCTGAGGAGGATAGGTTTTAGTTCTTCCTTGAATGTTTGGTAAAACTCCCCTCTGAAGCTGTCTGGCCCCGGATTTTTGTTTGCTGAGATCTTTTTGATGACTGCTTCAATTTCTTTCATAGTGATTGACCTATTGAGATTTATAGAGTCTTCCTGATTGAGTTTTGGAAGATTGTATTTTTCTAGGAATATGTCCATTTCCTCTAGGTTGTCTAGTTTGTTGGAGTAGAGTTGTTCATAGTATTTTTTTTAAACAATTCTTTGAATTTCTGTAGAGTCTGTTGTTATTTCTCCTCTTTCATTTCTGATTTTGTTTATTTGTGTCCTCTCTCTTTGCTTTTTGGTGAGCCTGGCTAGCGGTTCATCAATCTTGTTTACCCTTTCAAAGTACCAGCTCTTGGTTTTATTGGTCTTTTGTATAGTTTTTTGGGTCTCTATGTCATTTATTTCTGCTCTGATCTTTATTTTCTCCTTCCTTCTGCTCACTCTGGGCTTTTATTGTTGTTCTCTTCCTAATTTTTTGAGTTGTAGGGTTAGATTATTTACTATCATTTTTCCTTGTTTTTTGAGGTAGGCCTGTAGAGGTACAAACTTCCCTCTCAGGACTGCTTTCATAGTGTCCCATAGGTTTTGGATTGTTGTGCTTTTATTGTCATTTGTTTCCAGGATGTTTTTAATTTCTTCTTTGATCTCATTGGTAACCCAATCATTATTTAATAACATGTTATTCAGGTTCCAAGTGTTTGAATTTTTTGGATTGTTTTTTGTTGTAGTTTATTTCTAATATTATGCCATTGTGATCTGAGAAGATACTTGGTATGATTTCAATCTTCTTGAATTTGGGGAGATTTTGCTTGTGACCCAACATGTGGTCTATTTTTGAAAATGTGCCATGTGCACTTGTGAAGAATGTATATTCCGTGGCTTTGGGGTGCAATGTTCTGAAGACATAAATTAAATCCATCTGATCTAGTGAGTCATTTAGGATTGCTGTTTCTTTGCTGACTTTTTGTCTAGAGGATTTATCCAGTGATGTCAGTGGTGTGTTTAAGCCTCCTATTATGATTGTATCGTTGTCGATCTCTCCCTTGATATCTTCCAGGAGTTTTTTTTATGTATTTGGGTGCTTCTGCATTGGGTGCATATATGTTCATCAGGGTTATTTCCTCTTGTTGTATTGATCCTTTTAGTATTATGAAGTGGCCTTCTTTATCTCTTGTTATGACCTTCACTTTAAGGTCTATTTTGTCAGATACAAGTATTGCTACCCCAGCTTTTTTTTCCCTTTCCATTTTCCTGAAAGATATTTTTCCGTCCCTTCACTTTCAGTCTGTGTGAGTCCTTTGTTCTGAGGTGAGTCTCTTGTAGACAGCATATATATGGGTCATGTCTTTTTATTCATTCAGCCACTTGATGTCTTTTGATTGGAGCATTTAGTCCATTTACATTTAAAGTTATTATTGAAAGGTACTTGTTTGAAGTCATTTCTATTTTTGTGCCTGTGTTCTTTCTTACCTTTTTATTTCTTCTTTGTACAGCATTCCCTTTAGCATTTCTTGCATTGCTGGCTTGGTAGTGATACACTCCTTCAGCCTTTTTTGTTAGTGAAGATCTTGATTTCCCCTTCAATTTTGATTGATAGCCTTGCTGGATAGAGTATTCTTGGATTCAGTCCTTTGCTTTGTAATACTTTGTATACCTCCTTCCATTCCCTTCTAGCTTGATGTGTTTCTGTTGAGAAATCATTTGATAATCTGATGGGGGATCCTTTGTATGCAACTCTCTGTCTCTCTCTTTCAGCCTTTAAGATTCTCTCTTTGTCCTGTACATTCGCCAGCATTATTATGATATGTCTTGGTGTGGCTCTTTTTGGTTTCATCTTGCTTGGTACTCTCTGTACTTGTGTAACTTTTTCCTCCCCATATCTGGGAAGTTTTCTGTCATTATTTCTTCCTTGCTGCTTTTCTTGTCCTTCTTGCAGCCCTTTTATGTGTATGTTACTTCGTTTCATGTTGTCCTAAAGCTCCCTTAGGCTCTCCTCCTGCTCTTTAATTTTTTTCTCCAGTTGCTGTTCAGATTGAGCTTGTTTCTCTACCTTATCTTCTAATTCACTAATTCGGTCCTCTGCTTCTTCTAGTCTACTGTTGAAACCTTCCATGGTGTTTTTGATTGTAGCTATATCACTTTTCATTTCTTCCTGATTCTTGCATAGGTTGTTGATTTTCTCATCCATCCGGTGAATGAATTGTACAAGCATTACTCTGAGTTCTTTTTCTGTCATGTTGCATGCTTCAATTTCACTAATTTCCTTTCTTGGTGACTCCTCATTTTCTTTCTTCTGGGGATTGTGTCATCACCCTATTCTGACTGTCTCCAGAAGTTTCAAACGTAGAATTGGGTGGGCATGGGCCGTGTGCAGTGGGAGATTCTCACCACCCTAGTGTCACTGAAGAGCTCTGACACTAAGATGTTTGGTTGTTGTTGGTTGGTGGGAACCAGGCTCTCTCAGAGTCTGTGTTGCCAGCGCTCAGTGTGGCCTTGTGTGCGCACTTAGAATCAGGGACCTGGCCTGCATCGAGCTGAAACAGATACCCCCCTGGAGTGTGTTGAAAATCAGATCCCTCTAGTGTTTGCCAGGAATCAGAGTTCCCCAAGAATCCAGTATTGGTGTCTCTGTTCCTTTGTGCGGCCTCACATTGAGAATCAGGATCCCTGTGTGTGCATGCACCAACAATTGGAGTCACTGGCTCTTAGTGTGAATGCACTGGGAATCAGGGATCCCAGGTGCAGGTGATAAGAAACAAAGTCAAGTCACTGGTGCTTAGTGCTGCCTCCTGCCCAGAGAATAGGGGTCCCAGAGCCCGTGCTGCAGGGAACAGACTCCCAGATTTTGCAAGTTCCCAGGCTCAAATTCCTGCAGCCCCACGCCTCTGGGAACAAAGCCCTGTCCTGCGGGGATCAGGCTTCCTAGTGTTCGAGAGTTCCTAGGCACAAATTCCCATAGCCTCGTGCCATGGGGGAACAGTTTCTCAGAGTTTCCAAGTTCCCAGGCTCAAGTTCCTGTAGCAGCGCTGAGGCCCAAGCGAGGGGTGGGTCTATCAGTTATTATGGTGCTGTTCATGAGCCTGTGGGGAGGGGGATGGGCTCTGTTACTCACAGAGATCTGCCGCTGGGATGTCTGGATTCTTGGTGTCCATGGGTCCGTAGCTGTGGTTGCAGGTCTCTGTCCCCAGTGGCTGCAGGGTCCTGGTTTGCGTCTGAGACCAGACTGGGTGGCGCTGAGGCCAGGATCCCAGTCGCAAGCAGTTCTGTTTCTCAAGATGGCGTGGTCTCCCTACCTGCGCTGGCCACCCAGGAGGGTCCATGCTGGGAGCGGGGCTCTGCCGTCTAAGACTGCCCGGTTTGGCAGCCCCTCAGAAGACTTGCAGAATCTAACTGTCCCTCACTCATACACACACACACCACACACGTCCACACACTCGTCTATCGCTCCCTGGCTCTCTCACACTCTCTCCCTCCCTGCCTTCCTGCTGGTTGCCATTTTACCATCCCTCTCAATTATTTTTCTTGCAATCTATCTCCAAATAATTCTATCGCTTTGTTGTGAGAAAATTTTAATCAATTTTTTAAAAGTAGGAAATGTAATCATTATAGTGAATGTGAGCTGTTACTTGGCTTCATAGGAAGCTTTCTTTGTTTAATCTTTGTTAATTTGTTTCATCACTATACTTCTGATGTAAAGCTACCTGTATTAATGCCAATATTGTTGTACTTATATTTTACTGGTTTAGAAAGTCTTTGAGCTACAGTAAAGATTATTCTTGCAATAGAAGCTTTTTTTTTGCTTATTGTCATTACTTTCCTTCTCTTGAAGAGTATGGTGGAATGCTTTCTAAATTAGTGTAACTTTATCTAATTTATAATTTTAATAAAGTATCTAATGTCTTTTTAGAATAGAGTGTGGTTCAGCATGCATTTTCATAAAATATTGCATAATAGAAGTTGCGGGAAGAAAATTCCTTAATCTATCATTTCATAAACATAAATCCACTAGGGCACCAAGGCCAATTTTTCATGGGTAATGAAAAATTAGTTAAATTTGCTAATTGAAATTTGTATGGACTTGCATATATCTAGAGTTTGAGTGCAAATTGTTTTGTGTTATTATATTAACTGAGAAATTGAGTCTTTGATTTTCATTTTAAGATATAGATGGTTTTGCTTGGCCATCATGGCCCAGTGGTTGACCTATGAACCAGGAGATCATGGTTCGATTCCTGGTCAGGGCACATGCTGAGGTTGTGGGTTCAATTCCCAGTGTGGGGAATGCAGGAGGCAGCTGATCAATGACTCATCATTGATGTTTCTATCTTTTTCTCCTTCTCCCTTCTTCTCTGAAACCAATAATATATATGCTAGTGGCCCGGTGCATGAAATTCGTGCATGGGGGGGGGGTGTCCCTCAGCCCAGCCTGCACCCTCTCTAATCTGGGACACCTCAGGGGATGTCTGACTGCTGGTTTAGGCCTGATCCCATAGGGATCCCAGTCGAACATCCCTCTCGTAATCAGGGACCGCTAGTTCCTAACCATTTACCTGCCTGCTTGTCTGATCGCCCGTAACTACTCTGCCTGCCGGCTGGCTCACCCCCAACTCTCCTCTCCCACCAGCCTTCTCATCCTCAACTGCTCCCCCTTGCCGGCCTGCTCACCCCCAACTGCCCCTACTCTGCAAGCCTGCTCACACCCAAAGGACTGCCCCTAGCACCCTGCTTGCCCCCATCTGTCTCCCCTGCCATCCTGATCACTCCCAGCTGCCCCAACCCTGCCAGCCTGCTCACCCCTAACTGCTGCTCCTGCCTGTCTGCCCACCCTTCCAGGGCTCTTGGGATCAATGGCAGAGCAGAGGCAGGCAATTCCCACCTGGCCTGGGCTCTGCCATTAGTTCCTGCCCACAGGGAAGCCCTGCCCATCAGGCCTGGGCTCTGCGATCAGTGGCAGAGCAGAGGCAGGTGTTTCCCTGCTTTGTGATCCATCGCTGCCCACAGGGAGGCCCTGCCTGTCCTGCCCACCCTGCTAGGGCTCTGTGACCAATGCTGCACAGAGGGAGGCCCTACCCACCTGGCTGGGGCTCTGTGATGGGCCCTCCCATCCTTGGTAGCTTGCCTCGGCCCTTCCAGCCTGTCCGGAAGGAGGTCTGGAAGGTCGTCCAGAAGGTCTCTTGGTCTAATTAGCATATTACTCTTTTATTAGTTTAAAATTTAAAAAATGTCAAGATAATTTCACCATAAAAATATTGGTATTTATTGATACTTAAAAATAGCATGGGAAACCTGATTACAAAAAATGATAGAAACTATTATTTTAATCACTAGCTGTAGTATCTGTGGTATGAATTGACCGTATATATTTTTTCCTTTTCTCCCTTATGTTTTTATTGGTGGTAGATGGTGCCTTGCAGAATTTTTTATTTTTGTGAAGTCTAATTCTTCAGTCTTTTCATTTGTGGCTTCTGGATTTGAGTTTATGCTTAGAAAGAATTTTTCCTTTCTTAGTTCATAAAGATATACCCATGTTTTTCCCTAGTACTTTAATGATTTTAGCTTTTATACGTTTCAGTTTTTGATCCATTTGGAATTTTTTAAAGAATTAGATAAGAATCCAATTTTTTCTTTTCAGCTGTCTAACCATTTGTCTGAAAAGTTTATTGAGCAATGTATATTTTCTCCATTGATAGACAGTGCCTTCTCTAGAAATACTAATTATATAATCTAACTAGGAGCCTGGTGCACAAAATTCATGCACGGGGGGAGAGTGGGGGTCCCTCAGCCCAGCCTGCCCCCACTCACGGTCCAGAACCCCTCAGTGGATGTCCTATGATGGCCCCAGTCTGGCAGGCACCTTTTGTGTGTGTGTGTGTGTGTGTGTGTGTATGTGTGAGTGTCACCACTGGGGGCCTGCCCCCAGTCACATCTGAGGCCCCCAGCAGTCAGGACTGGGATGCCTTTCTCCTGCTCCCCCATTCCCCATGTGGGGACCGGGCAGGCAGCGAGGCGGGCACCGGGGGCCTTGCCCGTCCCAGGCTGCCTTTCTCCTGCTTCTCAGTCCCCTTGTGGGGATCTGGAAGTGGGAGAAATGCAGCCTGGACCTGGGTGAGGCAGCCAGCACCCGCCATCTTGGCTGAGTTAATTTGCATACAGCCACTCTGATTGGCTGGTGGGCGTGGCTTAGGTGTCCTGAAGAAACAGTCAATTTCAATATTACGCTTTTATTAGATTAATAATAGAAGAATATGCAAATTTGTCCATTGTAGCGTCATGTCATATCACAACTGGATCAGCAGGTTGCGTCCTCGCCCTCTGCTCAGGCAGCTACAAGGCCCGGGGTAGGATAGGGTATGACAGGAGGGGAAGGAAACTGCATGCAGAAAGGAGGTGGTGACTGTGGGGGGGGGTGTGGAGCAGGTGTGCTCAGCAAGATGCAGGTGGTGTGGAGTGGGGAGCCCCACCCAGACAAGAGAGGAGGACAGTGGCGGTCGTTAGCAAGGAGGTGCCCATGGGTCCGGGATGGAGTGGAGGATAGTCCGAGGGCTTTTGGGCAGTGGCACTCCTGCTTTGAGGCAGCAGCGCCTGGGCCACATGGACCTTGGACACCCTTGCTGGGCTGGGCGTCCTGGGCAGGGAATGGGAGCAGGACAGTGGTGAGGAGGCTGAAGAAAGGGGGGCAGCAAACACCTTACCTGGGGCTGAGCCCTGGGCTGGGGGTTAATGTCCTCCCACCCCCAACAGAAGCTTTAAGAAGGGAAGGAGGGAGGGAAGAACTCTATAAAGGAGTAAGTAGACAACAGAGTTAAAGGAGAGAGGATGTGTGAGTGAACTGTAGGAGCTACAATGAAAATCAAGTATAGCTGTGTTCTGGGGACAGATTTTAAAAGTAGGAGTTAGAAAAGAAAAAAAGATAAATGATAATGAATAATTAGACAGGTAGATAAATATTAAAACAGTAGAAGTAAGAAGAGAAGAATGTGGATGAGAGAGAAAGAGGGAGGGAAGAAAAGTTTTGAAGGGGAGCTGGTGGAGCTTAAAAGGGAAATTGGAAGAAAGAAGAAATGGAGGAGGGAGCAAACAAAGCAGGTCCGAGGGAGGAAGTGAAGAAAAAAATTAAGGTGGGAAGGAAGGAAAAGGGGAGGGAGGGGGGTCAAGATAAAGGAAAGAAGGAAAGTGGGGAGGGAGGGAGGGAGGGAGGGTAGGAGAAAGATGGGAAGGATGATGGAACAGAAGTAGGAAATAAGGAGGAAAGAAAAGTTTATAAATAGTAAGTCAGTAGGAAAAAATGTTACATAAAGGGGAGAGAAAAATTGTGTGATAGGAAGGAGCCAATAAGGAAATCAAATACAATTGTGTGTGAAGGGGGTAAGATTTAAAAAAAAAGTTAGTAGGGGTGACCTGGCAGGCAGGGGAGGGCAGTTAGGGGGATCAGGCCAGCAGGGGAGGGCAGTTAGGGGGATCAGGCTGGCAAGCAGAGTGGTTAGGGAAGGCAGGCAGGTGAGCAGTTAGGAGCCAGAGGTCCCAGATTGTGAGTTGGACATCGCTTGAGGGTTCCAAGATTGGAGAGGGTGCAGGTTGGGCTGAGGGACCTCCCCCCGTTCCATGCAGGAATTTTGTGCACTGGGCCTCTAGTTCATATATATTTGTGTCTATTTTTTTCTTAATTATAGGACTTTATGATCCTATAGCTAGTAGGCACAATCAGATAGCTACCTTTATTTTCATAAAGTTTTAATGGAATAGAGTTTTGTCCATTTGATAATGTATTGTTTATGGCTGTTTCTGTACTACAGTATCAAAGTTGAATAATTATGGCAGAGACCCTTTTGCCCACAAAGCTGAAAATATTTACTATGTGGATCTTTATAGAAAAATGTTGCCAACTCCTAGTCTAATACATTAATCAATACCATACTGCTTTAATCACTGTAGTGTTATTTTTAAAAATCTTTATTGTTGAAAGTATTACATATGTCCCCCTTCCCCCTCATTGACTTCTTCTAGTACACCCTCATTCCCTACCCTATTTATTGTCTGTGTCCATGGGTTATGCATGTATTTATAATATATTTAGATACCTAGTGGGTTAGTCTTTTCTATTCATCTTCTATTGTACAAGTTTCATGGGTATTCTTTTTAAAACTATTTTTATCAATTTCAGAGAGGAAGGGAGAGGAAGAGAGAGATAGAAACATCAATGATGAGAGAAAATCATTGATTGGCTGCCTCTTGCATGCCCCACACTGGGGATCTGAGCCCACAACCCCAGCATGTCCCCTGACTGGGAATTGAACCATGACCTCTGGTTCATAGGTCAACGCTCAACCTCTAAGCCATGCCTGCTAGGCTCCTGGATATTCTTTCTATTTTTAAAAAAATAAGAATATATTTATGTTTTTAAATTAAAAAATTTTTTTTAAATTAAAAATTTTTTTTCACCCAAGGATATTTTTCCATTGATTTTTAGAGAGAGTGGAAGAGCTAGGGAAAGACAAGGAGAAATAACAATGTGAAAGAAAACCATTGATTGATTGCCTCCTGCATGTGCCTGGACCAAGCCCGGGCCAGGAAGGGCACAGAGGTATGTGCCCTTGACCAAAATCCAACCTGGCACCCTTTGGGTGTGGATTTAAATCCAGATTAGCTGACTCAGTGTTCTCTTCAGTACACACAGCTGCGTTTATTCTTTGATTCTCCTGTCTCTAATCTTTTTTATTCTTTGTCTTGGTAAATGTGGGAAGGTTTTCAAATGGAAAAGACCTGGAGGAATTAGGAGGCGAGGAACAGGGGTAATGCTGAGCAGTTTTGAAAGGAAAGTCGTATCCCAAATATGGAATGAAAATGGAAGTTAGAGTGAACTCATAGCACTCCACCTTTCCTTACTGTTTGCTTCTGATACTAGGTACTTGGGTAACCACTTTCTTGAAGACAAGAAAAAAATATATGGACATTATTTTCATATTCCAGTATCTGAGTAATAATATATATATTTTTAAAATTTATCTTTATTGTTCAGATTATTACAGTTGTTCCTCTTTTTTCCCCCATAGCTCCCCTCCTCCCATTTCCCATCCCAACTTCTGTCCTTGCCCCCCCACTGTCCTCATCCATAGG
>PVJC01035297.1:0-18352 GCA_004026665.1 Murina feae
TTGAAAGAACACTATGTCTTGTGAGAAAATCAGCATAGTAGTGAGCAAGGCTCTCTTGAATTGTGGAAGACTAGTTTTCTATATGAATCATAACAAAAGTAACTGCAGCAAAAAGTCTGGCCTGCTAGAGAATTACTTAGGGCAGGTCAACTGAGCCCATGAGTTGTAAGAAGTCTGGTGGATGAATATCTGAAAGTGAATGGTGCATATAATTTGAATGCTAATAAACAACATGGATTTATTTTAATATCTCTATAAGGCACTGTCAGTACTCCATCTATATCCTATTACTTCTTACCATTTCCAAGCTTAGAGATTCCAAGTCTACCTGCCAATCTTTGTGTCTTCTTGACTGAGGACTCTTACCATCAGAACCAGTTCTGCTCAAGTTCTTGGCAGGTCAGAAGTGTTGGAGAATAAAAAAAGCTCCCTGGAAAACAGCATTCAACCAATGGGAAATGTTAGCATTACCCCCAACTTTTGTATTTTTCAAAAGGGATAACTGAAGCACACTTTGAATAAGATACTTAGAATTCCCTGGCGGAATTAAGTTGATAACAAGCTGAGGGCCACTGGTTTATTTTTTTTTTCATGCCTGTATTATTTCCGAAGGCTTCTGAAACACACACACACACACACACACACACACACACACACACACACCAAAAACAAACAAACAAACAAACAAAAAACAACAATTAATAAAAACTAGGTGACTTAAAACAACAAAAATTTATTCTTTCACAGTTTTGGAGACTAGAATTCAAAAATCAAGGTGTAGTCATGACAATATTCTCTCAAAGTCTCTAGAGAAAAATCATCCTTTTCTTCTTCATTTCTGATGGATGTCAAAAATCTTTGGCATTCTTTCTCTTACAGCTATAATACTTGAATTTCTTCTTCCATAATCACACTGACTCCTTCTCTGTGTCCCCTCAGTGTTCCTATATAGAACTCTCCCTTCCTTTTCTCTAGTAAAGATGTAAAGATACCAGTTATAGTATTTAAGGTCCACCCTAACCCAGTATGATCTCATTTAATTATACACACAAAGGCCCAAGTTCCAAAGATGTTTACATTTCAGGTGGACATGCATTATGTGAGTGGGGGACATTAGTCAACCCAATATATTTCCTCATTTTTTTTCTATATCCAGTTTTTCTTAAGTTCACCTCTCAAAGAAACAAGTTGCATTTTAAATCAGTTTAGGGATAACTTTTGGAAAAACTCTAACTCCTTGACTAACAACCATGAAAGGGCAGATATTTGTCAAGGTGATACCTAACTCTGCTTTCTCTCATTACTTTTAGAATACTATATAGGACAAGCCAGTCTATGGGTTAATGGGGGAAGCATTGCTTTTGTTATAGAAAGCAAAAGTTTATTCATCAATAGAGAAGACCCAGCTATTAAAAACCAACTAGAACCAGGAGATCATGATTGGAAATGGATTGTGCATGATTGGTGCTAGGTCAATGGGAGCTGAAAATAAGGCTGAATAGAGTTTCTTAATAATTGTGGCCTTATGGGATTTGATAATTCATATATGTCAAGGACTACCTGGAGCTAGCCCTAATATGCTGGTGAATTATTTAAGAATGAAAATAAAAAAAAAGACAAAGTTGGGTGATAATGGAAATGAGGTGGAAATGCCAGAACTAGCTTATGGTCAAAAGGCTGATAGCATAGCAAAGAGAGTAATTTATTATATAAATTAGAGAACCGAGCTGCTGCCTTTGATCTCCAGGAGGGCTCTGAGGATAATCGCTTCCCTAAAGCCATGAAGAGGCACCAGTATTGTTGGAAGCCACTGGCAGGCTACCTTCTGCAGGCTGAGATTGAATTGGATAATATAATGTTAGTGGTAAAAATAGGATTACAGAAGATCAGAGGCCACATTTCAGTATTTAACATTGGAGACAAGAGAGGCATAATTGTAGCAATGGTCAGAAGGCTGAAATGATACTCATGATCTCCAGGGTATGATTTGTGGATAGCCAACACACTATGGTGCATTTCCTGGCAAGGTAGATGACCAACCACTGAGTGTATTTCTTAACTCCTACAAGTAAGAAACTTTAAGAGTAGGCGACCAGAAGGCTAAGGACAACTGTAACAATTCAATCGCAATTCTTAGCCCAAGTTTGAGCTGAAACATTTCTCAGACACAAGACCCTTTGATAGAAGGGGAGGTCAAAGCTCTTTGAGAAATAAGGATTTCATGCTTTGAAATGTACATACATAGTAGTAATTATTTCAATATATCTCAAAGAGACCTATATCTATCCATCAGAGTAAATGTATAGTGGAGAACGAAGAATACTCCAATATTTCAAGGACTGCTGAATAGAATTTGATCTGTCATTAATACTAGAGGTCCCTTGTTAGAGTGGGGATTTCAAATTCATGGTCTATAAAAGTGCCATATCCCCCAAAAATGAGAAAACAGCTAAGCTGATGGGGCATTAGAATGTACTCCTAAAATACATAGCTAACACCCTGATGATGACATCCTTGTAGTCAGGACTGTGTTCTTTAAGATGAAAAATATACTAGAGCCCAACAACCAGCATATGCTGATTTATACCCTATGTGAAATATATGGTTTGGGATCCAAAGTCTAACAGTAGAAGGAATCTTTTACCATCATTCTGAGTCACAGGTGGAATTTCTGCATCCCCATCCCTATAAATGTAGACTCTGCCTGACTAAAGACCCTGATCCTTGAAGGTACTTTTCTCCCAGAGGAAACAGCTAAAACTGTGGCTACTGCCAAGTTACACTGATCTCCTTATACCAGGAGACCAGAGGGCAATGTCACTATGCTCTCAGGATGAATTTATCATCCTATATAATAAAAGCCTAACATGATAAGTGTCCAGTTGTTTGGTAGTCCATTCAACCAATCAAAGTGTAATATACCAATGATACGCTATGGCTGCTCAACCATCATCTATGACATTCACTGACCACCAGAGAGCAGACACTCTGACTAATAGGTTAGCTCACTGCTGGGGTCCAGCAGATCAGGACTGAGGGAGATGCCCTGGAGCCCTCCCGCGGTCCTTCCCCAGCTGGCCAAACACCCGCATCTCTCCCCAGCCCCAATCGTGCACCAGTGGGGTCCCTCAGCCTGGCCTGTGCCCTCTTGCAATCTGGGACCCCCTGGGAGATGTCAGAGAGCCAGTTTCACCCCAATTCTACAGGCCAGGCTGAGGGACCCCACTGGTGCAGAATTTGTGCACCATGCCTCTAGTTTATATATATAAAAGGCTAATAATATGTTAGTGTCCAACTGTCCAACCTGTCTCTATGATGTGCATTAACCACCAGGGGCAGATGCTCAATGCAGGAGTTGCCATGATGCACACTGGCCATTTACAAAGAAACAGCACTGTATACCTGGCAGCCACAAAACAACACTGGCTTCCCCCATGTGGGAAACAGGGCCCGCCACCACCCTAGAGCAATAGCCCACCAAATCGCAGCCCACACTGCCAAGACCCCATGGCACAAAATACAGCCCATAGCCCAGACCAGAAACTGTTGCTGTTGGCACTGGGTAATGACATCACATAGCAATGCCCAGCATCCTCTCCCTAGTGACAACTAGCCTCCTTGTAGTTTCTTCATCCCAGGAACAGGACTTGCTTTATAACCAGATAAAAACATTTCACACTTTAACCAAATGTCTGTGAAGTGTTTTCCCTGCCTCATCTCATTTGATCCTCACAGAAGTCCTGGAGTAGGTAGATAGAAGACTCAGTGGAATCCTATTTTCTTTTCATTAGCTGGAAAACAGATTTAGAAAGTTTAGAAACTTGACCCAACTGAAAAGTAGTAAGAAATGGTGGACCTTGAAAATGACTTCAGGTTTTCTCACTGTTCAGTATATAGTCAAATGCTGTTGCAGTTAAATATTTTATCCTTTGTTCTCCCTCTGTGATCTACATTAATAATCTGCTTCATGTTGATATTTACTGCTGTTTTTTTTTTTTACAATTACCTGAAAAAGATGTTGGGGTGCCTCACTGGGCTGGAAAAAGTTTAGCTAAATCAAAAAGCAGATCTAATTAGACAAGTTTATCTTATATATAAAAAAGGGTAGTTTGACTCATGCATGCATGATACATATAAAGCTCTCACTGGCGCCAATCACATGCATGAGTTTTGATCTTTCATTGAAAAATCATGAATTTGGTTGACACTTCTATTATAGAGAAAAGGTAAATAGCGATATTAAAATATTTCTTCTAATTATTTTCCTTTCAATGTGCACAGATTCATGCACTAGTTCTATTATAAAAAGCATAGACAAAATAATGGAATCCATGAAACTGGTGTTTCCATGCCTACTGACAACTGAGCAGGGCCACCAGAGGCTTAAATCCAACCATGCAAAATAGCTGAGAACAGAGCAACTGCTGGTTGTTGATGAGGGAATTTGAGAAGGCATGATGAATATTGCTGCCTTTGCACCAGTTGCAGCAGTGGATATTGGGGACATCCCAGTGACCCTCTTTTATCATAAGTTTTTGTTTTACGTAACTTGGCCAGCCAAATTTTTAAACAAATTGTTAGAGGACAGCAAAAGAATTGCCTTATGAGTAGAGGAGTGATGCATTTCTCAATTTTCATTTGTGCATTTTCTAAAGTATAAAAGTCTGGCTTGTCATAATATTTCAAATAAGATCTGAAGAGTAAAAATTCACTATAATTTTACCATTATCTATTAAAGATTGGCAGCATGTGTAGATAAAGAAGGTTGTGCCACATCTTTGAATATTTCTGAAAGCAAAAGGTTTGTTAGACACATTTGCAAACATACAAGAAGGGACTGTGGAATGATATTTCTAGGAAAAGGAGAATGAGAAGAATGCTTTCCCAAGTTCCACAGCTTCCAGAGTCTTCTGAAGAAGAAGAAGAAAGAGTTTTCCGAGAAGAGCAGCAGCAAAAGAAGCTTGGTGGCTTGATGGCCTTAAACACTGACCCCATGTTTTCAAAATATCATTTTAGGAATAATCATCAGTGACAAAGAGGCTGAAAGGGGCATTCCATCACTGATATGTGCCTAGTTTTTAAGAAGTCTCCAATTGTATTCCTTTGTTTCCTACCTGCCCAGAAAACCAGAGAAGACACAGCTCCAATACACTAATCTACGTTTTAAAGATATGACCGCACAAAAAATATGACCCTGCCTCCTCAACCCAGATACCTGAAACTGAAACAAACCATCCAGGGATTGGTTGAAGAAAGCAATTGACATGTGACTATAACTGGATTGTCATTGGAGGCGAAAACACAGGGCTTTTGGAAATTAGTAACAGAAAGTATATAGAAGGCATTATATAATCTTATCATTAAGGAATTTGCTAATCATTATAGAATAAATATTCCATATTATCCAGTTGGGATTAATTTTTAAAAGTAAAGAAATAAAAATCCGGTATGTCCAAACTTACATTTACATCCACTGAATTTGCATTGTTCAATAAACTAAAGAGCAGTACACAGAGGACATATATATCCATTATATTACAACTAAAAGTAGTTATAAACAAGACATATCTATGCAACTTGTATCACTAGTTATCACTAGTGGAAGGATTCTCTTGAGACAATAATTCAAAAGCAAGTAATTTATTTGAGAGTTAATCCCATTAAACACCTTTAGTTGAGTATGAAAATAGACAGAAAAGGGAAGAAAACCTATTTCCTCACCTTGTCCCAACACTTTATTGATATATAAAACATTTAGGGTCAGTTATTTACAAATATGAGAGCTCTCTCTAAGTCATACTCCATATATATATATATATATATATATATATATATATATATATATATATATATATATATGCTAAAGTTATGGTAGAGGTTTTGGAAGCAGAACCAGTTAGGTTGCCTCGTAACAAACTATTTGGTTACCTATTATACAACAGGTACAACAACCCACCCACAAAAATCACTGTTTTATAAAAGAAAAGTAATTTCTTTTGCTCACATGTGTATGATTTGATCAGGGTGTCAGGGAATTTTGTCACTGTTCTATGTGGCATCAGTAAGAGTGCCTTGGACCGGGGCCAGAAGATCCACTTCCAAAGACGGCTCAATCAACATGGCAACCAGACGGGCTGCTCACTAGCTGGATGCTCAGCTAGAGCACTGGCAGGAGTTCCCTGGCACACAGCCTTTCCGTGGAGCTGCTTACGTTCCCCAGAACACGGCAGCTTCAGCACAGAAACTGGCACATCATTTCCCTCTGTCTGTCAGTCAAGACAGTAACTGCCTCTGTAGTGTTCAGGGGAAAGGGACACAGAAACACTTCTCTAAGAAAAGAGCGAAGAGACTCGCAATACCGCCAGAAGTCCAGAGGGAAACGGCCAGTTACTCGCGCTCTCCTTCACATGGAAGGTGGAACCCTGACCCCCATAGTCCTCAGCAGGGTGACATGTCAGGAAGCCCTAACCAACCTGTTGTTTTTCAACCATTTACATTTGCCCAAATGTAAAGGTGAGAGAGACATTTCATTAGCTGTATTGAGAATACTTTGAATTTAATTTATATGTTTTTGCCCCTTAATTCTTTGTGCCCACTGTAGTTTTAAAAGATGGATCATCTTCCAATGCCTCTTACCTATAGGTAAAATGAAAGAAGCAGAAAATGGGATGCCTTTCAGCTAAGTCCTCAATATGCCTTTGCCTCTTTAACAAATCAAGGTAGTGTTTCATGATACAGCTAAGTCAGGCCTATCAGTTTGAATTTCTCCATGCCCTGTTTTTTTGTTTTTTTTTTTTTCCAACGCTTCCCTTGTCTTAATGTGTTTTCAGATAACTTCTTATTCTTTCCATTTTCCTGACAGTTTTGTTTGTCACTAGTAAGGCTTGAATCTGGCATGGAACATAGTTATGACCAGGGGAATACTCAGTTTGTTGGTAAGAAGACCACCCTGAATAAGAGTTTTCTTGCCTGTAAGCTCAAATATCTGTTGAGTCAGATGGTTTTCCCTCGACAAATCTGCCTTCCTCCAAAGGAGAGAAATAGTTTTATGAAGGCAAGTCTTTGTGACTGAATAAAAACAGGATTAGCTGTAGGGTGAATTGTGTACTGAAATGAATTCTTCTCTCTGGCTTTATTTTGAACTATATTACAATATCCCTCACGAATACACAATTGGACATCCAGATTTCATATTGTTTTGATGAAATGAATAAATTCAGTGGGGACAACCACTGGTGCTGGGGGTCTCCAAGACCTGAGAGCCTGCGCTTGTTTTGAAAAGTTATCATATAAGAACAAAAGACAATATAAACTCCAAACAGGCAAGCTGATTTCATGTTTGCCTTAGGCAAACCAAATGTTCACCGTTGATTCACTGTTGAATTGTAAAAGCAAAGGCTATAAAAGCAAAAACAATCTTTGTTGTTCATTTCTTTACTCCATTGTGGTTCCTTGATACCCTGAAGTAATATAATTTACTAGGGAAGATATGGAGAAGGATTAGTTCTGGAAACTTTCAATTGTTTTAACAATATGGATGCGAGTGTTAAAATATCAAACCATTTATGTGACGAAGGTTAGAAACTTAGTGTTACAAAGATAGGAGAACTGAATTCCAGTGATCTCTTTCCATTTTAGTGCCATAGTCAAACCTGTGAAGTTAAGGTAAAACAATAACACCACATGCTATTTCTGGTGTCCTGGCATACCTTTAGAGGGGCAAGGGTTTTTGAAACATTAGGCATAATGACCAAAGAGGTCAATTATATTCAAATGCTATAACTTACATGAACAAAAATTTTTGTTGTTCAAAAATATTATGTTGAGCATGAAGCATTGTTTCTAGCCTGGGTGAAATTACACCAATCAATTCACATAACTTGTGATGAATCACAGTATTATAGCAGAATTTTTTCCCCCTCAACATTAAGAATAAAAGTTTACTTTCTAGGTTTCTTTATTGAAAAAAAAGGGAAAATAAATAATGACACCATGATACTTTCATAGGAATCTTACTAACTTAATTATTTTCTCATCCATAAATTATTATTTCTCATCCATACCATGAGACATGAGAGTCTAGAGACAAAAATATTTACCTAAGTAAGTAGAGCTAAGGACAAGCTAAATATGAATTCAGACTCATATGTTATTGACCTCAAAAACTCTTGAGAAGATTTAAAGATAAGGGAGGCCGTTAGGGTGGGATCCATGGAAACAAATGAGTACATGACAGGCAGTGCCAGCTCCAAACTGCCAGAATGCTGACCTTTCAAGTACAGAGGGCAGAAGAATGGTACAAGAGAAGGGGGAGCAGGAGGGAGAGTGTCAGGTGGGCTTTGAAGCTTTGAAACTGTGAAATTGATACCAGGTGGGGAGTTGGCCACTTGGGAAAGAAACATGAGGGTGTTAGGTCTGGCCCCTCTGCCAGGGCCTGGACCTTCTTAGATGCCAGGAATTTGATGAAGAAGATATGAAAAGTCCTGGGTACTTAGGAGTCATTGAAGGAGCCAGTGGCCATACAGCCATTGCTAACAAGAAGCCACCAGGTGAAATAGTTCCTCAAAGCAAAGTCCCAGACAGTAGCCACACACCAGCTAGGTAACAATACATCTTTTCCACACAGCAACAGCAGCCTCTGTATCCACATCAGCAGCCTGCTGCTCAGTAATATATTTACTCCATAATACAGCCTCCAACTAAGCAGTCCAGCTTTATACAGAAGCAGCCGCCTCTGGTTGGTCAATATAACTTTATACTACTGAGACAAAAAGGCTTCTTGCCGAATAGTGACCTCAGTCTTTTGGGTTATAGAAGGGCACATCTGCGCAGTGTACATGGAGATTACTGTGGCCTTGCTTTTGCACCTGTGTATAGTCCTGGCGAACCCAGATTAAGATTCCCAAGCTCAGAGTGGCCTTGAACATCTGGCATGCTCTGAACAGGGCTTCTACACTCCAATTGGCCTTAAGCATCTGGAATACTCTGAATAGGTTCTGGAAAGAGGGGATATAAAATGAGGACAAGTCCAATTAGAAAGTAACGTGAACAAAGAAGCTGCCAACATTTATAAACTCTTAGAGAAAGAGACTTCACTGGTTACCCATTTGGGGACCCTTCCCCAGGTGGGAGTTTGTATATACTTGCAAAAATTTCCACACTTTTGCTTAAAATCTTTTGGTTCACAATTTTTTTTTTCCTTCAACTTTGTAGGATAAAAACACGGAATAAGAACTGCAGCTTGCCTTTCAGGGTAACACACTGGTTGATCCCTTACACATCATAGCTCCTACACGTTCTAAAGGTTATCAGGATCATTTACTAGATGTCCTGGTCGTAAAAAAAAAAGTTTTAGAATACACCTCTTTCCCCCCACCAAACAAGTAAAAATGAGAAATCCTTAATAATTTTAACATTATGTTAAAAATGTAATACCTAATTTTTAAATTAAATCATATCATAAACCTGATCCTTTAAATTGTATTAGAATTAATTGCATTAGACATGAAGTTCTCTGGAATTGTCATATGCCCAAGTCATATACTACATTAGTTTCTAAGGCTGCTATAATAAGTAACACAACATTGGTGGCTTAAAACAACAGAAATGTAATGTCTCACTGTTTTGGAGGATAGAAGGCTGAAATCATAGTAATCAGCAGGGTTGGTTCTTTCTGAGAGCTCTGATGGAGACTCTGTTCCTGATTTCTTTATATTTTTTGGTGACAGCTGGCAGTCCTTGTCATTCTCTGGTTTATCGATGCATCACTCCAATATCTGCCTTAATCTGCCTCTCTACTTCTCTTATGTGAATACTGGTCATATTTGATTGAAAGTTCAACATACACCAGTATGACTTTATCTCAGTTTTCATCTTAACTGAATATATGAAGATTCTGTCTCCAAACAAAGTACATTCACAGATACCAGGGATTAGGACTTCCACATATTTTTTGGAGAGATACAATTCAACCCATAAAATGTAGAAATCATGCAATGGATATTAGTTAAAAACAGCAAAATGGAAGTGTAAAGACTAAAAAAGCTGGGTAGATGTGAAAATACTGGTATATATGTGTGCATGTATATGTGTCTGTGTATATAGTAATGTAGTTATCTATCTATCATCTATCTATCACCTATTTATTTATTTACAAGAGGCTTGTTGCACAAAATTTTGTGCACTCAGGAAGGTCCCTCAGCCCCCTGTGCACTCTCGAAGTCTGGGAACCCTTGGGGGATGTCCACCTGATGGCTTAGGCCCGCTCCCCAGGTGATTGGGCCTAAGCTGGCAGTTAGACATCCCTCTGGCAGCCTGAGAGCTCTCGGAGGATGTCCACTTGTCAGCGGGGAGCAAGCCTAAGCTGCAGTCGGACATCCTTAGCACTGCTGAGGAGGGAGGAGAGGATCCCACCACCCCGCTGTACTGGCAGCCATCAGCCTGGCTTGTGGCTGAGCAGAGCTCCCCCTGTGGGAGCGCACTGACTACAAGGGGGCAGCTCTTGCATTGAGCATCTGCTCCCTGGTGGTCAGTCTGTGTCATAGTGACCAGTTATTCTCAGTTGTTCTGCTGTTAGGGTCAATTTGCATATTATCCTTTTATTATATAGGCTAGAGGCCTGGTGCATGGGTGGGAGCTGGATGATTTGCCCTGAAGGGTGTCCCAAATCAGGGTGGGGGTCCCGCTGGGGTTCCTGGCCAGCCTGGGTGAAGGGCTGAGGGCTGTTTTCAGACTGGCCACACCCCCTTCAGGGTAGGGGTCCTTGCTAGGGTGCCTGGACAACCTGGGTGAGGGGCTGAGGGCTGTTTTAAAGCTGGCCAAGTCCCCCAGCAGGGACCTGCACCCCATGAGGGTGGGGCCATCCTGGGTGAGAGCCTGATGGCTGTTTGCAGGCTGGCCACGGACCCTAGCGACCCAAGCTCCCAGCGAGGCTGGCTAGAACCATGTATCTGGGGTTTATTTATCTTCTATAATTGAAACATTGTTGCCTTGAGCAGAGGCCACAGCTGGCATAGGCAGGCAACTTGCTCCATTGCCAAGGCAATGAAATCTCCTGTTTGTTCTAGCTCTGTGACTGCTGGCCGCCATCTTGGTTAGGTTGATTTGCATATAGTTGCTCTGATTGGCTAGTGGGTGTGGCTTGGGATGTAGTAGAGTGACACAATTAGCATATTACTCTTTTATTAGATTTGTATTAGTTCACAGTTTTCTTAATGTTTTTAAATTGTATTTTAAATCTACATATGGTATCCAATTAATGCATCGCTTTTAGAGTAGTTTATATTATTGATGTAGGTATGAAGCTTTGGAAAGTTAGGAATTTGAACAGACTACTTCAATGATATAATGTGCATCTCTCTCCTCTTTGTATAATATACATTTACCAATTTTAAGATTTCTTTGCTAAAAATTTATCTTCAAGAAATCTTTCTGGACCTTGCCTTTGGGACTTGTAAATTTTATTCTCTAAGAAGTTTCACAGAATACTACACTCCAATATTTTAATTTAAAAAATTCTCTTTGAAGGACTTATAAATGTGCTATATTTTTCATTTAAGTAGGAATTAATACATTCTTGAGGAATTTTTATCATGCATAGCATCATATCCTGGGTTCCGTATTTTAATTTTCTAGTGCTTAGACCTTTTCTTGTAAATATTTCCCCAAATAAATAAAATTATACTTTAGTACTTATGAGGGTTAAGGTAATATAAAGTAAAATATAGAAGATAATTTTAAAAACAACTTCATAGAACATTAAAGACACTTCTGTTATATTTTTATTTATTTATTTTATTTATTTACTTTTTTGGCACAGAGAGTTAAGAAGCTATCTATCTGGAAAGCAAATAAAAAGCTTTAGGTCAACACTAATTTAATTTTTCCACAAAGAGAAACGCCTCCCCAGTGTTATGCACAAAGCAGCAGTCTACCTGGAGCAACATCTGTTGGTTGAACTGCTTAGAATTCGAGTCATCCTGTTTGTACATGCACTTTTACTACATGTTCTTCGTTCACTTTCTATGGGTCTGACCTATACTTACTCATATCATTTAAAAGCCATTTGAAACCTGATATAATTTATTTTATTTATATCTCTTTCACTCCAGTAGTGATGTTCTCATAATACACTAATGCTCAGATGTCTTAAAAATGTGTAATTTGCTTTTGATTTAGGAAGTAAATTAGAGGAGTCAAAAGTGTATCTATTTCTCTTATTTTATACTAGAGGCCCAGTGCACAAAAATGTGTGCACTTGGACGGGGGGGTCCCTCAGACCGGCCTGCGCACTCTCGCAGTCTGGGACCCCTCAGGTGATGTCCACTTCTGGCTTATGACCACTCCCAGGGGATTGTGCCTAAGCTGGCAGTCAGATATCCCTCTGGCAGCCTGGGAGCTGTTAAGTCAATTTGTATATTATCCTTTTATTATATAGGATAGAGGCTTGGAGCATGGGTGGGGGACAGCTGATTTGCCCTGAAGTGTGTCCCAAGTCAGTGTGGGGGTCATGCTGGGTGCCTGGCCAGCGTGGGTGAGGGGCTGATAGCTGTTTGCAGGCTGGTCACACCCCTGCAGGGTGGGGGTCCCCACTGGGGTGCCTAGCCAGACTGGTTGAGGGGCCGATGTCCATTTTCAGGCTGGCCATGGCCACAGGCTAGAAGCAGGTATCTGGGATTTATTTAACTTCTATAATTGAAACTTTGTAGCCTTGGTCCAGCAACCCAGGCTCCCAGTACTTCCTTGAGCAGAGGCCAAGGCGGATGGAAGCAGGTATCTGGGATTTATTTAACTTCTATAATTGAAACTTTGTAGCCTTAAGTGGAGCTCAGGGCTGGCCATGGGAAGTTTGGCTTCCTCCATCACCAGGGCAACCCAAACCTCCTGTTCACTCCAGCTCCATGGCCGCCGCCATCTTTATGAAGAAGTGATGGTGTGACGGAGTGAGGGAGTGATGGTCAATTTGTGTATTACTCTTTTATTTGCTAGGATGACTGGATTTGGCTTTTATGTGGCACAGATTCCAGAGCAAGCACAGCAGTAGACAATACTTATTTTTATTCTCCTCTTCTATCTCATAAGGTAGTTACCTAAATGCTCTACTAAATCTGAAGAAAAGAATATTATCATTGTAATCCATATTCTTCCCCTAACCTCCTGACAGAGGCTTACTGGTCAATTAACCAGTCAACATGAAGGCAGTCACGTAGCACACTTGTTTATCACTGACATGAAGGCTGGAAACAGCAGTCATGCAGCTCTTCTCCAAACCAGATTTTGGCTCATGAAGTCAAGCATTTGGAAGATGTAATTAACTTTTCAGGGCATGCAATGCATGAAGAGTGTCATATGGAGGGAAGGCTATATAAATTCTAAAATACAGTGTATGGTTAAGATTTCTGTGAGATGTGAGATATAAAGGGGGAGTTGTTTCAGACATAAATAATTTGGGGAGTTAATTTTTAGGTTAAATGGAGTTAGTTTTACCTAATTCAATTTTTTTTTTTAGATTTTTTCTGAATATGAAAATGTGCACTGTGAACCATTAAAAATAGAGATATACTGTTAATGGGCTCTTCAGCCAATTCTTCAGATGTGGAGGTATGTGAATGGGTTCTGCATATAATTCCTATGTGGAGTTATGGGGCTTTCTTCCATACCAACTAGAGATATTATCAGTTTCAAAAGGTAACAGGTAGTTCTACAAGACTGCCCTCCCTTTCACATGGCAATCACAAACCCAGGTTACCCATGCTTTTGACTGACCAGCTATTAATTGGAGGTTCCAAGAGCTCCCTCTAAATCAGGATGACAATTACAAGTCCAGATTGTTATCTTTATTTCTAACTGATTGGTTAAAAATCAGAAGTTCCCATGACTCCCTCCATGGATTCAATTAATTTGCTAGATGGACTCAGAAAAACATTGTACTTACTAGATGATGGTTTATTAAAAGGATGTAACTCAGGAACAGTCAGATGGAAGAGATGCACAGGGCTTCTCTAAAGATTTCTTTGTTACATATCACATTTATGCATTCCTTTACCCACAGCTACTATTTCTTTCTCTCCGTTTATATACAAGCTTTCCACCTTTAGAAGGGACATCAGATTCACCACTGTGCTTGTATAGATTGCAGGCAGCAACAGTAACCTAGCAAGTACCTCCCTCTCAGTTACTTCTGTTCCAGTAGGGTAAGGTTACACACCAGTGTGGCTATCTTCACTATTAGCCCTAATTTTGTCAGATGAGATGAAGGCACATCCTGCCCAATTACACCTTTATCAATTCTGACACACAATATAAAAACATAGTCACAGCTTCTTGCTTAGGAATCACCCCTACTTCTTATCCATGCAGTTGAAACCCTGGTCCTATCATTTAGGTTTTTCCATCAAGTAGGTGGAAAAACAACAATAACACACTGTGAGGACATGGGGAAGAAAGACTACCACCATCTTCCCCATCCTCTCTTCCACAGATCCACCAGGAAAAAAAAAAGTAAATTTATATAGTGGGAACATTCCTTTAGCCCCAAGTTATTCTCTATTAAAACTGTTCCAATTCTTTTTTTTTTTTTTTTTAAATATTTTATTGATTTTTTTACCGAGAGGAAGGGAGAGGGAGAGAGAACCAGAAACATCGATGAGAGAGAAACATCCATCAGCCGCCTCCTGCACACCCCCCACTGGGGATGTGCCCGTAACCAAGGTACATGTCCTTGACCGGAATCGAACCCGGGGCCCTACAGTTCCCAGGCCGACGCTTTATCCACTGAGCCAAACCGGCTAGGGCGTTCCAATTCTTTATTAAAACTATTACTCTGAGGGATATATATTTCTGTCCATTATTAAACATTATAAGCTATAAAGTGTGTTCCTTGGTCTGAAGAAATGATGATCATCTATCCAAATTGGCACAGTATCTTCTATTATGGTTTGTTCATAATATTCTGAGCATTTGTATCTACCACTGGGTAAGTGAAGCCCAGTATAAGTCAGTGTCTGTTCTTGTCAGCACCCATTCATGGCCCCCCAGGGTTTCCAGCATCAGTCTCACTTGCCAGCTATGATCATGGCCTTCTCACCAGGGAAGATGCCACAAAGCCATCAGCAGTCTCTGTCTTCTTGGCAGACAAAACACTTATTATTGGCATTTGTGCTTCAAGGAATGCAGGAGGGATATGTTTAGCTTCAGCTATATTTACATGCTACAGTACACCACATTCACTTATTTCATGGATCATGACGATCATCTTAAGTGAGTATGCAGGATATCTGCTTGTAGATTCCAGTCATATTCTGAACCTGAAAGGGACTTCTGATGGGCATCAACATATCCTTCTTTAAGGAAGCCCTCAAATCCCTGAAGTGACTTACATGGGGCTGTTCTTCACTTGGACATCTCTTCAATGGGCCACATTTCTGTAGCCCTTCTGTCTAACCATATGACCAGGCCCATCAGTCAGTAAACAAACAAATACAGGAGACTTCATCAGAGTTTAATTAATTTAGAAGTCCAGGAAAGCAGCATGCAATTCAGCCTATCAGAACGGTGGCCTTCCAAACAGAATGTTGTCTATTCACCTTGGAACTGCAATCCCAAGCCAAGCAGCTCTCTATCACTCAGTTGAAAGCTACTTATAGGGCACTGCCCTTTTGACAATGGATTCCAGAAGCTCTCCAAGCAGTTCCATAGTCCGTACTAGGGGGAAAGAGGCTCCCTGCTTTTGAGTAGCTACTCCTTTAACTCCTCAGGCAGCATGACCCTGCATAAAGTACTTGCATTTTATTATGCAACTCTTCTGGGCACTTCCATTCCCATTGGAATGTTTCTCTGATATCATCTCAGACATTTAGATGATTCATATTTTAAGATCACTGTATGTCTTCAACCATAGGAGTAGCTTCCATTTACAGGTAGTAAATGCCCCTGGATGGAAATTCTCTAGTCCACGAAGTCCCAGGAAGTGGTCATTGATGGGTGATGCTCACAGGATTTTTCCATAAGCCTCAGGGTAGGCTCACGTGGAGAATTTGTTCCTATCAGCATTCCAGCTTCTACTAGTATTCTGCACTGTGTGGGCTCAGGCCATATTACTGGTTCCCATTTAGCTTGTCCTATTAACATTCACTGAAGGGCAGATTTGCATGCTTTTGTTTTACAATACAGTGACTCTCCACTTAACATGGTTGATAAGTCTTGCGACTTTAAGTGAAATGACATATAATGAAACCACTTTTACCATAGGTTAATTGGAATAAACAAGAGTTAAGTTCCTAGGCATCTCATCAAGTTATAACAAAACATTGAGAACCTTCTGTATTAAGTAGGAAAATGTTCCCCAGTGAGACACACTATCCATTTCTATAATACAATCAGATAAAATAGATGAAACCACTTCACTGAAAGCTTTGTCAAACACAACAGTTCTTCTACGCACCTTTACTTTAATTCTATCAACTCCCACTCTGTCATCAACTCTTCTGTTTCCTAACTGTAGCCTCTATTAGAACTTCATCTGTAGGTTTTGGTTTTACAATACTCGGTAGCAAAAGTATTCTCCAGACAGATATGATACTCATTCCAGAAAATATTCAAGTAAAGAAGACACAACTTCTTTACATAAACCCTGTTTAAGCATTCTAACTTTTATGATTCTATCAACCTTCTCATTTTTGTATTTTCTCTTTGTAGCACTGGGCAGGGCTTCACCAATAGATGTTGGTACCATAGTACATTGGATTCTAGTATCAAAGAGCCTTGGCAACTTTCCACCTCCACACCAATTCATTCATCGCCAGCCATGGTTCAAGCCCAGAAGCCCTGACCCTTTGATCAGCCCTTACCTTGATTAATCAATAGAATCAATGCCCCAAGTGATTGATGGTCAGGTTTCCATAGCAATGTCTATCTCCTGACTTTAAATTTTTTTTGAAATTGGGATAAGTAGAGCAGACTTGTTTGGTGAGCCCTTGAATGTTGGGGGACCAGCAGGAACTCTCTTTGGCCCCCTGAAAATTTGGTAGTGCTGTATTAAAACCTTTGTTTTACTTATCAATGACCATTTTATTAATTTCATTTCTTAATAGCCATGTAATGATTTCCACCCTGCTTGGACCAGTCCTGATTCTTACCGTTCTGCTTTCTCTTTGTTTTGCTCTTAACAATATTTGCTTTGTTCACTTTATTACTTAATAAAGTTTTTAAAATGTCCACCTTGTTCAGAATAGTTCCCAGACTCTCACTTTGGTTTCTTTCCATTACCTTATTAGCAATCTTTTATTAACATCTGTAAGACCCAGAAGGAGAAGCTGAGATAGCAAATTCCCTAAGGCTTCCTGAACTGTCCCCCCTTTGCAAGTGTAAGATTGTGTAAGTGTCCAAATGAAAAGGGACACCTAACCATGGCATTTACCATGACTTGGGTAATTGGCACAATCATTAGGTGAATATCCTGGTCATCATAAAGTCAGTCCCACATGGCTTGCATATGAAGCCTATCAGCTAGTACATCTGGGGTCTTCCACTTGGCACTTATAGGAGGAGATGAACAGTCCCCCTTTTCAGGGTAAACAGACTTTGCAGTAGCTTTTATCCAGTCCACCCAACTAGCTGAATCACGTATAGCTATAGTGTCCTGTGGTTTCTGTATCAATCCAAACATTCTCTTCCATTCTGCAACATTCAAAATTAAAGACACAGCTCCTAAATTAGTTACATTAATAATCCATTTAAGTAAAGATTCCACAGGATGTTGATAATACCAATCCACAAAATAAAACAATTTCTTCACACTATACACTGTAGTTTTAATAGTTTCCATGTTTTGCCCTTCCCCCACATTTACTACCTACTTGTTGACCAGTTTATTATAAAAGAATATAACTCAGAAATAGCCAGATGGAAGAGATGCATAGGGCAAGGTAAATAAAATGTGTGCTATGCCCTCTCTGAGCGTACCAAACTCCCAAAATCTCACCTGTTCACCCAGCCAGAGGCTCTCTGACCCTTTCCTTTGGGGATTTTAAGGAAGTTTCATTACATGAACATGACTAGCAATTGAACTCAATCTCCAGCCCTTTCCCCTCCTTAAAAGTCTGGAGAAGAGATTGAAAGAAACAAGCCTCTAATCAAAAAATTGCCTCCCTCTCTGGCCACTGGGTGAAGCTGGTTCCTGTATCTTTAAGGATGCGTTGCTGCAGAAGCCTCTGACGCACTTGGGAGGGGCGGGGCCTCGGGGAGTTCGCCGGGCGGGGCGGAGCAAACAGCTATGGCGCTTTTCAGCGCTGCGCTGAGGGATGCCAGGACTCTGTGTCCCACGGTTATTGCTGTAAGCAACGCTGAGAGAAAC
>PVJC01035298.1:0-18337 GCA_004026665.1 Murina feae
CACCCTGCCGCTGGCACTGCACTGGCCTCCAGGGCTGCGGGCCGCCATCTTGCCTGAGCTAATTTGCATACAGCCATTCTGATTGGCTGGTGGACGTGTCTTACCCTGTCCCGGAGAAACGGTTAATTTTAATATTACGCTTTTATTAGTTAAGATAATTTTGTCTTTTTAAAATAACATCTCTATTTTCATATTAATCATGTGCAATAAAATCTTATTTGATGCCACTTCCAAATTTAGCCCCCCAGCCCAGATAATTTACGCATATCCAGACTCAATACTTGATATTTCCCTAAACATCTCAAACCCAACTTGCCTAAAACTGAACTTCTGATCTTTTCCCTGAGACTAGCTCTATCAGCAATGTTTCATCCCAGTTGAAGATTCCTTCCTCCAAAAAGACCAACAACTTTGGAGTCAGCCTCAGCTCCTGTCTCTCACACCATAGCCCACACTTTCAGCAAATCCTATTGGCTCCACTTCAAAATATACTCAGAATCTGTCCCCTCTCTCTCATCTCACATCCCCATCCCCAGCTCGCACCTCATCAGAACCACCACCCTCATCCTCCCAGCAGCCCTCCTGCTTCTCCACCTGCTCTCTCCAGTCTGTTCTGACAAAAAGGCTGGTGATCTTGTTAAAGGGAAGTCAGGTGAGTCAGGTCACTCCTGTGCTCCGAACCCCTCAATGGCTCCCGATTTCTCTGAGTAAAAGGCATGTCTTCTGCAATCTGCAAGAACTTTCGTGACTTGTTTTCATTCTATCTCTGGTCTCATTTCCTTCACTCTCACCTCATCTGTGGGCCCCTCTGCAGCCATACTCGTCCCCTTTCCTTCCTCCAACTGCCAGGTGTGGGCCCATCTGCAAGCCTTAAGATGGCCAGTCTTCCTGCCGGGAACACCCTTCCTCCAGGCCTTTAAGGGGCCGTCCCCCTCACCTCTTTCAAATCCTGCTCAAACATCTTCTCCACGAACCAATCGCTCTACTTAAAATTGCGGCTGACTGCATCTATGAGGAGTGCTCTCACCCCACAGCATCCTGATCCCTCGGACTGCTCGATTTTTGTTTTTTCTGGATACTGCTTATCTCCTCTGAATACAGGGTGGGCAAAAGTAGGTTCACGGTTGTTTGTATGAAAAATAACACAATAAATAATAATAATAATGAATAAACTGTGTTTCGTGTACTCACAACTGCAAACCTAGTTTTGACCCATGTTGTAAATCCCATAGTTCACACAATTTTTAAAAAAATATATTTTATTGATTTTTTACAGAGAGGAAGGGAGAGGGACAGAGAGTTAGAAACATTGATGTGAGAAACATCAATCAGCTGCCTCCTGCACACCCCCCACTGGGGATGTGCCCGCAACCAAGGTACATGCCTGTGAGCGGAATCGAACCTGGGACCCTCGAGTCTGCAGGTCAATGCTCTATCCACTGAGCCAGACCGGTTAGGGCAGTTCACACAATTTTTGTGTTTGCTGTCTATTTATTTCTATTAGAAGTTTCATAAGGGCGGGGAGCTAGCTGTGTTGTTTACCGATGAAAACAAAGGACCTCCAGTTCAATAAATATATACTGTATGGATTCATTTGAAAAGAGGCCAGAGAGACTTCCACTATTTCTCATGAATGTAAATGTCGTGAGGACAGGTTCCATGACTTTTCTGTTCATTGCTGTATATCCATTGACCAGAAAAGCACCTGGCATTTAGTAGGCACCCTCTGAATATTTGTGGAATGAATAAGTGAACATATATTCTGAATCAGAGGTTTAGCTACTCTTTTTTCATATAAATAGTTTTTATAGAGTTGAAGAAAAAAGGACTTCATGTTTTTCCTGAGGACGTATAGGTTTTACAGTACTCCGGCAAGCTAAAGACAAATGTCATTTAGGGAGCTCTGAGGACCAACTTTGCCTTCTGTCTGTACTGGGGAATAATCTGCATTTGGTGTGGTCACCTCGCTTCTGAGTTTCTGTACCCTTAGCTAATTCAGGACTTTGAGTAGGGAGGTGTGTGAATGGTCTCTTCCAGGCAAACCGTCTGTAACACTACCTCTCACTGATTTTTCCTTTTTTTTATTTTTTTTTACTAACTTCAAGGAGATCCAGAGTAGGAGACCACGGCACATTAAATAGCAACAAAATACTTGAAAATGGATAGAGATGGATATAAATTGACGTCTACTTCCTGTTGACTACTCCAGAGCATCATGTTGCTCCAGGCGTGGGACTGAGTGCTCCCTTGGCTAGTGACAAGTTCACTGCACACCCTTTAAGATAACAGTGTAATGAAAGGATGAACACAGTAAACGTTCTTTGATGATGGTCTAGGTAGTGATGATATCATTCTTGTGTCTCAGAAGGGGCCTTGGGGTTCTTGACCTTCTGAGATAGGGGATATGATTCTTGATGAAGATTACATTAGTAAAGTCCTTTAGAAGAATTTAACAACTAAATCCCAATAACAGACTTTATGAGAGATGTGGTTTCTCAGAGCCCATTCTGATATACTTCAATATTTCTGTAAGACGAAAATTAAAGTAAATTGAGAATTAAGGACAACTCCTCTCTGCGCTCCTTACCACCCCCTGCTTACTCTGACAGTTTGGGGATGACTCATTTTCTCTCTTATCCTGTTTTCCACCCAGATTCTTAATTGGATTAAATTAAAAACACAAAATTGAGTTGTTAAAAGCACACTCATAGGATTCAATTTCTAGGAGACCTCATGGCACCTTATAAAAACAAATCCTGCCTTTAGCAACATGAGGTGTATTTGTGTTAACAAGGCCACTATCCCTTAGTATAGCATTATCTATCTCTATATATAAAAGCCTAAGTGACCATTACACCCAAATGACCAGAATGAATGGTCGCTATAATGCACACTGACCACCAGGGGGCAGACGCTCAATGCAGAAGCTGCTCCCTGGTGGTCAGAGCGCTCCCACAGGGGGAGCACCGCTCAGCCAGAAGCTAGGCTCACGGTTGGTGAGCACAGCTGCGGCGGCAGGAGCCTCTCCAGCTTCCATGGCCTCAGTACTCGGCGGCTGAGGCAGGCACAGTAGGGCCCAAGATGAACCGCAGTGGAGCTGTGCCCACCCTGGCTGGGGCTCCTCCCAGCCGCCTGCCACTTCAGCACTGCTATATCCCTTGGGGGTGGGGTGATTGGTCGGACTGCCAGGTTTCAGCCAATCCCTAGCCTTTGGGGATCCGACAATCCCCCAAGGAGTTCCAGATTACGAGAGGGCACAGGCCAGCTGAGGGACCCCACCTGTGCACAAATCTGTGCACTGGGCCTCTAGTCTTTTAAATAAAAATATAAGAGGAAAAATTGTTTCATACAAGTTTTCTTCCCTTCGCTCTACAAAACTAGGTGATTGTCTTGGGCTTTCCTTCTGCAAACCCTTTTAGAAAAATTTTAATTTTTTGTATTTATCCCTGCTAACTTTATCAATTCCGGCCATAATTAATAGCTAGTGTATGCACTTCCTTTATGACTTAGCAACCCCATTTCCAAGAATCCACTGTGAAGGATAGCTCTGTAGTACAAAATACATATGTACCAAGTTATTAAATGCAGCATTATTTGCCATTGCAACATGTTGGGAAGAACCTCAATGCCCATTCGCAGGCAATTGGTTGAATAAACTATGGTAATCCACAAAATGGAGTCCTATGTAGGTGCAAAAAAGAATAAGACCTATCTCTATAAATCGATATGGAGTGATTTCCAGGATGTAGTGAGTGGGAAAAAAATGCAAAAGAGTGTTTGTAGCAAATAAGCACACAAAAAGATGCTCAACATCATTGGGGAGATTCAAATCAGAACCACAAGGAGATACCACTCCAGACCCACTATGATGGCTATAATTAAAAGAAGCAAACCTGGGAAATAATAATCCTCCACATGGAAGGATGTGGAGAACTTGGAACCCCCCTGCTCTATTGCTGGTGGGAACGCCAAATGGTGCAGCTGCTGTGGAAGACAGTTTGGTTGTTCCTCACAAAGTTAAAATTACCCTATGACTCAGCAATTCTACTCCTATGTATAGATTACAAAGTATTTAAAATAGACAAGATTCAAATAAAAACTTTTACAGTGTTCACGGCAGCACCGGTCATAATAGCCAAAAGTTGGAAAGAACCCAAATACGTATCAACTGATGAATGAACAACATGTGGTACATCCATACAATAGAACGATCATTCAGCCATTCAAAGGAATAAAGTACCCATGCATGCTACAATCTGGCTGGGCCTCAAAAACATTATGCTAAGTGAAAGAAGCCAGATACCAGAGGTCACACACATTGTATTATTCCATTTAAATTAAATATCCAGAATAGGTAAATCCCCAGAGAAAGGAAACAGATTAGTCATTGACAAGGGCTATGGGAGAGGGGAAATGAGGAGTAACTTCTTAGTGGGTGTGGGGATTCCTTTTGGGGTGACGAAAATACTGTGGAACTAAATAGGGGTGGTGATTGTACAACATGTGAATGTACTAAAAACCAAGGAATTGTACACTTTAAAATGATTGATTTTATGTTATATGAATTGTACTTCAATAATAAAAAAGAGTGTCTATAGTGTGCCCCCTTTTATGAAAAAATGGGGGAGATGACAACATGTACATGTATCTGTTCATTTGTATAAAAGACATACAAGAAGTATTAAACCTAATGAGACTGGTTACTCAGGGATTGGGTAGGAATGAGATAGAAAAAAATAAGAAAGTGGGCATGGAGCCATGGGGATTGGGGGAGTCACATTTACCTGATATTTCTTTTTGTATTTTTATATGGCTCTGACTCTTAGAACCATGGTAATATTTCACATGCCCTTCCCCCGTTCCACCCTGCCCCCATACACACACACTAGTTAAAATCTACCAGTATGTCAGGGGATCCAAAATTAGAATATAAAGAGTAAGAAATGGATATAACTTTATTACTAGTAAATATTGTAGTCATACTAAAAGAGTTGGGAAGGACCAACTAACTTTGAAAAACAGTATTTTGATCATACAGTGTAAGGCTAAAGACAGAACTACTGGTATATCTATGCACATATTATACTCTAGTAATTTTTTCCCCTCAGCAATATGGGGCTAGCAATTCTGAAAATACTTAATATGTATACTAGGATTAAGCAAATAAATAGCAAGCTCCTTGGAGAAATGATTGATGCCAGGAAAAATATAAGATAAGTCTGAAACATATTATGGTGCTTGAAAGTAAGGAAGTACTGAAAAATGATGGGGTATGTAAAACTGATACAGGAACCAACTTGAAGTAGCTCCTAATGAAAGCTGGGACAAGTTGAGTTAAAAAATAAAAAAATGATAGTAATGGATATAACCCAGAAAAGAAAACAAGCATGCCTGAGTTTATACTGATAAAAATAAATAATTAACTAAGTAAATAAATGGAGAGAAGAAATAGTTCTTTAGGACAGAAGAAATGATAGAAGTAGAAAACCACCATAAGGCAAAGACAAGGATCAGTATTGGGCACTAAAAGAAGGGAGGGTAAAAATGTTGAGAAATAGGATATTTAGATAGTCAGAAAGTATCTTCTCCCAGGATAGTTCCAGTTACAAAGAGAAAGGTAGTAACTTTATAGAGCTGAAACCTGGCCAAGACTGTATAACCAAAGTCAGCTTCACCAGTGAAAAGTCCTATTGATGTCAGGACTCTTAAAACGATATACCGAGAAGGGCATGACATCACTTCTATGATATTCTTGCCCCAAATTCATAGCCACAATCTAATCATGAGAAAACAGACAAACATAAGTCAAGGGACACTTTAAAAAACAGCTGGCCAGTACTATTCAAAAGTGTTAAGGTCATAAAAGACAAAGATTGAGGAACTGTCACACATTGCATGGGACTAAGGAAACGCAACAACTGGACATTAATGGGACAACTGGTAAAATTTGAATAAGGTCTGAACAATGTTAACAGTATTGTGTCAATGCTAACCTCCTGGTTTTGATCACGTACTGTGCTCAGGTAAGATGTTGACATTATGGAAAGTTAGGTGAAGGGTATATGGGAACTCTGCACTATTATTATAACTTTCCTTTAATCTAAAATTTTTCAAAATAAGAAGTTAAAAACAAAAATATCTTTCTCACTTAAAAACATTTTTTTGCTTATTTTGCTTTCACATTTAGCTAGGCCAAGATTTTGAAAATATGTGTAGAGGGCCATCATTAATTTGCCTTTTCAAAAAAAATTTAAAGGATTAAGGAAGGAAATTGAGAATATTAAATTAACTTGCCTCTGGTCCCTCTGCCTTCCTAGAGAAAAGATTTAATCTAAATAGAAAAATGGTGGGGGCAGGATGTAGGTAAGGGGATACAGTAGGATGGGATGATCTGGGGAAATGTTACCATCCCCAGGCCTGAAAGAGAGAGGGGAGGGAGAAGGAAGCAGAATCTGAAGAAAATAGCTGGAAGAAAAGAATGCTGGATAGGATTTGTGGCCTTCACGGGCAGACACAAGCATCTCATAATAACAAGCAAAGGAACTAGGTGAACAAATGGTCCAATCTTACTTCCCACCTTCCTCCCAAGTTCCTCCCAGGGCCTCCCATTGGCTGCACCCAATCAGAAGCTAGAGGTTAAGGGAGCCCAGTGATGCAGTTTATATATCCACCTCTAGAGGCCCAGAATGGAATGAAATTTGGAGAGTGGATTGGGTGGTAAAAAGGAAAGATATCTGGCATTGGGATAAACTAGTCTGTTTCTCTCATTTTGCAGATTAAAAAAAGCAAGTCTCAAAGAAGGAACAGATTTATCCAAGGTCACAATACAAGGCAGTGTGGCAGAGCTGAAAACCCATTCATTGGTCTGCAAGTTGAAGACCTAGGTTCTGGTCTTGGCGTAGCTGCTGCATTGGGCTTCAGTTTTCCATATCTATGAATAAATAAGGTCTTCAAACTCGGGTACACATGCCCCTGTGTATACAGGAGAATTTCCAGGAGGTAATGGGGTGGATAGTTTTGTATTTTTTTTTTAATTTTTATTTTATAGAGAGAGGAAGGGAGAGGGTTAAAGAAGCATCAATGAGAGAGAAACATTGATTGGCTGCCTCCTACTAGGGATTAAGCCTGCAACCCAGGCATGTGCCTTGACTGGGAATTGAACCAGTGACCTTTGGTTAATGGGTTGACTCAACCACTGAGCCTTACCAGCGGGGTGGATGGATAGTTTTCACTGAATAATTTTTCCAGATCCACAACTTCCTTATATATATATATTCTCTCAAGTTAATCCACGTTCCCTTAGGAGGTTGTGCAGGAGGCTCTCTCTCATTGATGTTTCTAACTCTTTATCCCTCACCCTTCCTCTCTGTAAAAAAATCAATAAAATATATTTAAAAAAATTTTTTTAAAAGAAAGGCATTTCTCTCACCCATCTTAAATACGATAGTGCAGTACTCCAGGATGCACACACTTGGGTGCACCAAGCACAGGGACATTTTGAAAATGCATAGCTCTGGGGGCAATCCCCATGAAGAACTGTTATGGGCTCCCCAGGAGTGACGACCACCAGAGCCAAACTGAAGTTTTATGAAGCCTTCATTACACACTCCAGTGCGGGCCGTGCTTCACTGACAGTAGCGAGTGGCGTGAGCGCCGGACACTTGCAGCAAGCCTCCTTTTATCCCCGCAGGGGGATTTGACAATGATTGATTAGTAAATACACACAGAAAGCAAAGCTTTAGGTCAACTAGGGTGCAAGGATGAAAAACTTCAAAACTTTATCATACAGTTTAGGGAGTTTCTGCTTGTCCTGGCTTCTGCCCGCGAACGAACAGGTGCTAATCTATGGGGGGAATCCTCTGAAGGCAGAGCAGCTGCTATCCATCATAGGGAGTTCTTTCTTGAATTAGCTCAACCTTGGTTAAATGCTACAGAACTATTGAAAGGGGCAGCACCTACTCATGGTGAATGTGCACCCGCACATAACCTTTCTGAGGAGGGTTTCCATCTCACCAGTGAACGTTCCAGATCTAAGCCTGAAAGTGGGTCTTTGTCCCCTTAGGAGGGAAGTAGGTTCTAAGCTGATTCAGAGGATGAGCAGCTGGAGCTCTTCCAGGAACTGGTTAGGCCACATTCCAGGCCAACTGGAGCAACCACTCCAGGTGACCTGTAATTATCTCTTCCTCTGACACACGTGTGAAGATATGCAATTATCTCTACCTCTGACACACGTGTAATGATATGCAATTATCTCTACCTCTGACACACGTGTAATGATATGCAATTATCTCTACCTCTGACACGTGTGTGAAGATATGCAATTATCTCTACCTCTGACACGTGTGTGAAGATATGCAATTATCTCTACCTCTGACACGCGTGCTTTAATTCTGGTATGGAGCGCTTGTGTCTTCACAGAAAAACCAGCCCATTCCCAAGGCCAGCTGTTGCCTCCTCTGACATAGGATTTGTCATGCTGGGTCAGCCTTATGATAACCTTATAGTTGATAAGGTTATCATCATCATAAGCTATTTATTAATATTAATAAAGAGAAGAGAGCAAAAGGGAGGCCAGACATTATAAGCACAGTCACCTGGGCAGCTTCCCCAGGAAGCTACAGCTTCCTGCTCCCCAGGGCACCACAGGCCCATTCCCTGCAGATCACTGGGGGAGGGGATCGAACAGAGGGGGAAGGTGGGCACATGCACAGTGGAGTGGCGGTGATGTAGGCAAAGTGCTTCTTTGTCAGTCTAGCCTGGTAGACAATGTTGGCTAGGGAATGGTCCCCCACAAAAGCACACAAAATCTTGGAAAGTTAAGATCCCCAAAGAGTTCCTTCTCTCTGGCTCTCTCACTCCCTCTTGCTATGTGACCCGCACGCACCTGCCCAGGCGTTTGTGTATTCTCTCTCCGCGGCCATGTGGCCTTAGGCAGGATGTTGGACTAGACTGGACTTTAATATGGAGCAGGAAACATGGGCAATGGCCTTAATTCTGGCCCTGCTGAAGGCAAGATTGGACTTCTTCCACAGGGAGATGGACGGAGAAGGGACCTTGGAAGGACACCCCCTTAGTATTGCATCATTAATAAAGCTTTCCACGAAACCCCTGCCTCCTCTGGGACCTCAGGAAATTCTTTTCCTCTCGGCACCCCAAGAACTCCACTTGTGCCGATCACCATCTCATTCTGTTTTCTACTTGTAGAGCGGCAGGGAGGGGTCTCTTTGAAGCCAACTTTAAGGTTCATAATTTCCAAGTTTCTCTTAGTTGCCAATTATGTTTTTGCCTTTCTTACATTTCTCTAACTAACCCTCCCAGTTCTTAAAAAAAATAGTATTAAAGTTTTGTTAAAATGACAGCAGGTTCACTGTAAAAAATTCAAACAATTCAGAATGTGTAAAAATGAAAAACAAAAACATTCCAAATTCCACCCATCAACAACTGTTACCATCTGGTGACTGTTTTTCCAGATACACTCTATGCCGAGATGCACATGTATCATTTCCCATAAGTGAGCCCGTATTAAACACGCTGTGTGGTAATCTGCTCTTCCCCTGAACAATATGCTGTGAAATGTATGCTGCACATCACCTTTTATGTATGTGCTCGCCACACCCTGAATTGAAGTCCATTTAGATTGTTTCCAGTTTTTCATTTTCAAACAATGCTGTGATGAACACCCTTGTGTTCATTCTTTTCATGTTTCTGCCAGTATTTCTTTGCATTAATGGATTGTACTAGTATTATTTTTGGATCATGGACACCTTTGAGAATCTAAGGAGAGCTATGGATCACTTCCTCCTTGCAAAAGGCGCATATGTATTCATATGCCTCATTTGGACTTTGTTTGTTTTTTTTTATAGTTCACAAATATGCACCCTAAAGTCCATCTTTGGACTTGCTAAGGATCTATGTATCCTGGATTAAAAATACTGACTTTAGAGTTAAAACCAAGACATGCATTTTTCAAAACTTTTACGTTTATTTGTATTAATTTATCACTTGTGTCATACAGCCACATGCCCCTCTGTCTCTTTTAATTGGATCAACCCTCCAGTCTGTGTCTAACTCTGGAGGTTTGGTGACCTGAGAAATAATTGGACATAAATTTCCACTGACTGCCGATTGGGGCTGAAAGGACTGGAGCACAAGAAAGTGCATCTGGCCCTGGCCGGTGTGGCTCGGTTGGTTGGGTGTGATCCTGTGCGTTGGAAGGTTGCCAGTTTGATTCCCGGTCAGGGCATATGCCTAGCTTCCGGGCTTGGTCCTGGGGGACAGGGGTGTGCAGGAGGAACCAATCAATATTATGCTCTCCCATCAGTGTCTCTCTCTTACTTTACATACTTTAATAAAGTTTTGTAAAAAAAAAATTTGTAGGTTAAAAATGTAAATAGGCATTTTGTTCCTTCATTCCACAAATAGATACCAATTAAGGACCATATGCCAGGCTTGGTGGTAGGAGCTAGGGATATAAGATGGATAAAACTCCCACCCTTCCTTAGAAGAATTCACTGTCTGGAAGGAGACACAGACATGTAAAGAAGTCCTTGTTGCCCTAGCTGGTTTGCTAGATAGGATAGAGCATCAGCTTGCGGACTGAAAGGTTCAGGGTTTGACTCCGATCAAGGGCACGTGCCTGGGATTCGGGCTCTGTCCCCACCAGGCAGCCAACCAATGATTCTCTCTCATCATTGATGTTTCTATCTCTCTCTCCCTCTCCCTTCCTCTCTGAAATCAATAAAAATATATTTAAACACACACGCGCGTGCACACACACCACAAGAAATCCTTGTTAGGCAGGGAGAGATTACATTCTGCTACATACAAAAGTGTGAAATAGCAGGGCACTCGGGACCCTCAGGGGTGAGTGTCACTGAAGGGTCTCACCGGGGAGTGAATCCTCCTCTCCGAGGTGTATTAGAACCCTGCCCCTTCACATGCCATGCTCTGTGCTTCCTCCGCACCCACCAAATCTTCCCTTCTCTCTAGACAATATTTATTTCCCTTGTCAGGGAGACTCAATACAATCCTGAAATCCAGCAATCTCTGAGGTGACTGATGTGAATTTAGGAAAGGAAACGGTTTTCTAGATATACTCAGGTTGCTTCCAGCCCTGTAGCTAGGCTGTTTGATGACATTCACCTCTGCAGAATGCAGCTGCAGATGTTGTAGCTATGAAGTCACTCCTGTAGATAAACAGGCAAGCCCTAGCCGGTTTGGCTCAGTGGATAGAATGCTGGCCTGCAGACTGAAGGGTTCCAGGTTTCATTCTGGTCAAGGGCATGTACCTCAGTTGCAGATTTGATCCCTGGCCCTGGTCAGGGCTCATGCAGGAGGCAACCAATCAATGTGTTTCTCTCTGTCTTTCACTCTCTCTAGAAATCAACGGAAAAATATCCTCAGATGAGGATTAAAAAAAAAAAAGAAGAAGAAGCAAGAGAAATCACAGGTCAAGTTCACATATATGGATAAGTGGATTGCTTGCTTTCCAATGCAGTGTGTAATTACTGTAAACACAAAGCAATAAGCTAACAGGCTCATTTTTGTAATTTTTGCCACACTCTGGCCCTCTTTCTCAGACTTAATAGTTCAGTGTCCTTAGAAATAAGCCATTTCATTCATCTCCACCATAGCCCAGGGATCATCAGTAGCTTGATTTCCTTTTGAAATAGGTAAAACTTACCTATCTGCTGTGGCTTGCATGCATTTCAGTCCTCCATATCCATCCCTCTCACCCTCCGCCCCCATGTCCGTGTGTTTCCTCCTCCCTCATTGACCACTGTCGCCTCTTCCTCTAGGCATCTCGCAGATGGGTTGCCACTCATCGGCAAGTTCTTCTAGTTCTCCACATCCGCAACAGTCTTTAGCCCCCACTTACTTCCCTTCCCGCATCAGGCCTGCGGTTCCTAGGACATGGCCGGGACCATCGTTCAGCTAAGGTCTCCCCTTATATTGGGGAAGAAGGAGGAAGAAGATGAGTGTAACTGTTTCCCCCAATGTCATATTTCTTAAGGATATCACTCATAAAAATATTTTAGTTACGTTGACTTCCCCTGGAATTTTCATGTATGGCGGTTCTCAGGATAAAGATGGATTTTTTTTTTTAATAGTTGATGTATGTGCACTTTTCATTCAAAATGAAAGTATATGTTGTTACGTAAAATGTTTCTAATATACTTATTCTTTACCAAAATGAGTCACAGGTATCTGAGGCCAAACGTTCAAGCCTATTGAGAATAGAGATGAATAAATGGCACCTAAATAGCGCAAAGGAGTGAGTGCAACATCTGTTAGCGGCCGTGCCACCCCTCTGGGTTAGCGACCGGCTTTCCTCTAAGACTTCATGACACACGCAAAGCTGTTGAAAGATCTCTACAACGCTGCTTGCACATTCAATGTTGACAAAAGCTTTATGTGAATGTCTAATGTTACTTATATTGCTTACGATATAAAATGTAATTTATTTCCATTGACTTTTTTATATTTCACGGGTGTGGAAACACATTGTATTATGTTTTTTCAAATCTGGTTCACACCTATAACCTTTTCCTTCTAAAAGGTTTGAACAGTATCATGTTATGTTTGTATAACTAGTGTAGCTTCTCTGTTTTTTCATCATTAAAGGAGGCTCACAGCAGGGCTGTCATCGGGTCACAGGGCTGTCCAAAGTTTAAACAAATTAAAACATATAATGACAGCAACAACTAACATTACTTGCATATTTTCCACATGCCAAGAGCACGTTAAGTGCTTTACCAACATCACCTCACTTATCCCGCCCTACAACTCTATGTGGTAAGTACTATTATTATCATATCCCCGCCCTTTTTAAAAATATATATATTTTATTGATTTTTTACAGAGAGGAAGGAAGAGGGATAGAGAGTTAGAAACATCGATGAGAGAGAAACATTGATCCGCTGCCTCCTGCACACCCCCTACTGGCGATGTGCCTGCAACCAAGGTACATGCCCTTGATCGGAATCGAATGTGGGACTCGTGAGTCCGCAGGCCGATGCTCTATCCACCGAGCCAAACCGGTCAGGGCTCGTCCTTTTTTTAAGCAAATGAGGAAGCTGAGGGCGCTGAGCATTGATGATGATTCTAGGTTACGAGGAGGCAAACCGCAGAGCTGGGGTAAAAGCTCGGGCTGGTGAATGCTGGAGCCGCGCTCTTTTTAAAAAAATATACATTTTATTGATTTTTTCAGAGAGGAAGGGAGAGGAATAGAGAGAAACATCGATTCAGCTGCCTCCTGCACACTCCCCACTGGGGATGTGCCCGCAACCAAGATACATGCCCTTGACCGGAATCGAACCTGGGACCCTTCAGTCCACAGGCCGACGCTCGATCCACTGAGCCAAATCGAATAGGGCTGGGGCTGCACTCTTTTTTTTTTTTTTTTCCAATCATTGATATCATAATTTATTCAGGCAAGAATTACCATTGGGTCTATAGCATCGAGTGCAAATTAATTGGGAAACAGGATATTAACAAATGCAAAGTATTTGTTAATAATGTATAAATCCAGTGGGAGCTTATCAAGTTATCAAACTCTGCAACCCACTTTTAAAAAAATCTTGATTGTTGAAAGTATTACATAGGCCCTCCTTTCCCCCCATTAACCTTTTCCAGCTGCTCCCCTCCCCTTGCCTCACCTCAGGCCTTCACCACCGAATTGTGTCCACAGTGATGCACATGCAGACAAGGTCATTTGGTAGATCTCTTCCCACCCTGCCTTCCCTCTGAGGTTCAATAGTCTGTTCATGCTTCTATGTCTCTGGGTCTATTTCTTAGCCACCATGCTAGACGGCCTTCCAGGGAAAGCGGCAGCTAGAAGAATCAGGCCATGGGCCGGTGGGAATTTTTATAAAAGGTGAAAAGTAGCCCTAACTGGTTTGGCTCAGTGGATAGAGCGTAGGCCTATGGACTGAAAGGTCCCAGGTTCGGTTCCGGTCAAGGGCATGTACCTTGGTTGTGGGCACATCGCCAGTGGGAGTGTGCAGGAGGCAGCTGATCGATGTTTCTCTCTCATCGATGTTTTTAACTCTCTATCCCTCTCCCTTCCTCTCTGTAAAAAAATCAACAAAATATATATTTTTAAAAGGTGAAAAGTACACTCTAGAGCATATGAAACGGATGTTTTCATGTTGCTGAGGTTCAGTCCAGTCTGGCTAGGGCAGCTCCAGGACTTAATGGCTGCTGTTTTGGTAGATTTTTTTCCAGGCCCCTTGCCTCCTTCTTTTCCTGAATGCATTTAAACATCTGACTTCAGGTAAAAGCATGTTAATGGAAAAAACATGAGGTTTCTAATCCGAGAAGGGCTTGATTCCTTACCAGCTGTGTGGTGAGCAAGTTACATGTCTTACTGCACCCATTTTCTTATCTGTAAAAATGGCAATAATGCCTGCTTCAGCTCCTACAACAGGAGGCATACAGCGATCCAACGTTCAGACCCTGAGGAAGACATTTGGGAAGCTAAACAGTGAATGCAAAATTCGGCGCACACTGCTGAGGCTGCGAGCATAATCTTGGCCACTTCCCTCACTCAGTGTTGCCAATTCTTGATGAGGATGGAAGTTAATATTAGGATCTCACTGACTATTATTTTGTTGCTTATACACGTTTTAGATTCTCTCTATAGATAGTTGTATATTGTTCATGTAATAATTCTTAGTGTGTCTTTTTTTTTTATTTTGATCAAATCCGAACATAAAGAACATTTTAAGGGATGCCACACATATATTTAACTTGTGTTGTTAGTAAAAATTATGGTGTACAAATGATATGAACAAAGGATTCATGGAATAGAAAATATAATTCATTCACCAGTATATGGGAAACAAGCACACTGTCCAGAAAACGAAGGAATGCCATATGAAGGCACATGAGAACACTCATGTGCAGGTGGGGGCCATGCTCATCACTCATGGGTATATGAGTTGGATGAAAACCTGGGGGAAGGCATTTTGTAATATCCTATATAATAAAAGATTGATATGCAAATAGCCCAAACAATGAAGCAACCGAACAACTGGTCACTGTGAGGAGCACTGACCACCAAAGGGTGTGTATGGGACATGGCAGGCAGCAGCAGTGGCAAGAAGGTGGAGCAGGTTAGCAGGGCGCCAGACCAAGGTAGGGTGCCAGTCACTGTCATCAGGGCGAGCCTCTGGTGGTTACTGAAAATTCCTTGCTCCCGTGCTCCGCAATCCCGCCCAGTGCTCACACCCCCTGACAGCATTGGCCTCACTCACACCCGCTGCTGGTGCCAGCCCCAATTGCTCCACACTTATCAGCAGGAGCGAGCAGGGCTGGCACCATTAGCGCATGGGAGCAGCGGGAGTGGGGCTGCCAGCAGTCAGGGGACTGTGGCGGGAGGGGCAGGGCAGGAGTGCAGAGGATGGGCCAAGACCTGCCCCTGTGCCTACTGCAGCCTCATAGCCCACAGTTCCTTTTAAGGTGCACGAATTCGTGCACTGGGCCCTAGTTTAACAATATTTGACAAGAATCTTAAAATGTTAATATATTTTAAGGTAGTTTCCAGCTTCAAGAAATAACACAAGGTACCATGAAGGCTTTCAGTATAACATGTTCATTATTGCATTACTTATAATAAGAAGTTGAAAACAACTTAAATGCCCTACAGGTTGGTAATAAATAAACAGTATGTTCTCCATATAATAGATTACTGTGTAGTTACTTAAAACGCTTAAATAATTTATAACAACATAAGGAAATACATGGAATATAAGGTAAGAGGAAAGCAAGATATATTTTATTACAGTGTGATCACAAGTCAAAAAAGCTGTAGAGGTACCAATATTTTCAAATACATATACCAGAATGCCAATAATAGTTCCTCGTGAGGTGACGATGATGGATGTCTTGTTTTCCTCTTTTCAACTTTTCTATATTTGTCTGCTTTTTGCACAATAAATTACTTTACAATATTAAACACAAAGCAGATGCCGTAGGAGGAAGGATGTGGTTGCCTGGTGAGCAGCATCTGTTGAGTGCGATGCCATAACAAGGCAGACCCGGCCAGTGTGCTCTGTATTACTCTGCTCCACCCAGGGATTCTGGGAGAAGTAAAGATTCTACCATGTGGAACCAGGATCAGTGTAGATTACTATTTATTAAGAAACTATTATAGAAAATTTAAATTTTACCATCTTACATTAGGGATGGGAAGGTACATTGTGAAATGCTTTTTTTTTTCATTCTTTCCAAAGAATTCCGTTTCCTTCATAAGCAAACTTTCCTATGCTTTCTATCGCATGCAACCTTTCAGGAGCATCTCCTTTTGGTGTGACATACGGAGAAGTTTGTATGTACTGGAACCTTTATCAGAAGCAGACCAAGGGAGGAAGACAAACTTTAGTTCCGTCAGTTGTTTCTTTGAAAGTTTTCACCCCTTGTCTGGTGGTGATGACAGGGGCCTGGCTTACCCAGGGCAATCCTGGCTCACACCTGTTGTCCAGCCGTTATTACTCATGGTGTCCTCTCTTTCTCCCAAATTGCTCTGGTTTGGACGTAAGTTATGCGGTCACACTAGGGATCTCTGATGTGGGAAGAGGGGAAGAAAGAGCAGTACCGTCTGGATGCTGACTCCTGTGTGGAGGGTATGTGTGTGGCTCCACACAGCTAGAACGTAAGGGGAAGGAGCCAGCAGCAGCACGTGAAGGGACAGAAACTACCCCAGTGGCCAACAAACACGGCCCACAGGCTGTATTCGAGAGTCTAAATTAGTCATCTATGACTTGATACTGAGTCTGACAGCTCTGGTTCTATCTGAAGGTGGAACAGAAAACCTACCCAGTTGATTTAAGATACTGAAGACACGCCTGGCACAGGGTTCTTTTCTGTCGGCCCACTCTGGCGCCTGGCATTTCCACCATTAGCGTTATAAGGAAATGTTATCAAAATAATTCAAATTCTTATCTGGAGAGGAGAGCACACAAGGACAGGGGAAACAGCACAGCTCAGGATTTGGAAGGATCCGCATGCGGACTCTGCTCTTCCCAGCTGACTGACTGGGCAAAGGACTCAGCTTCCCCAGCTTTCCGCGTCTTCAGGAGAAGAAAAAGGAAAACGAGACTGCTGTCACAGTCCTTTGGGGTAGCAATGGCCACTGCACGGGAAAATGCTCTGCGAATACATCCGACACCTCAATGCAAAAGCACTCTGCAAACATCAGGGTGTTAGTATTATGCAAGTTATTACGATAAGGCAACACGTCAGCAGTGAGCATGTTCTGGGGAAAAACACAAATTAGGTAAATTGTGATGGGTGGTAACAAGGAAGAGAAAGGACTGGAGCAGGCTGGCTGGTCATCGGAACCATCTGGGAGCTGTTGAGAAAACAGCAACAACAACAAGGAAAACAGTTAGTGGGCTCCATCCCACCGGCGTGAGATTCAGTTGCTCAGACGTACAGCCCAGGGTAAGTAGTTTGGAGGGGTTGAGGGTGGGGAAGCTGCTAAGCGTGAAGCAAAGAGGACCAGGCAGGACTACAGTGTTATGGGAAGAAAATAACAGAACTTTGTTGCTTTGACAAGTTTTTTGTTAGTTTGCTTTTGTTTTAAATCAGAGCTAGCTTGCTAGAAAACTAAAGGCTAAAACGAATTTTTGAAATGTTTGGTAAATGCCCCTCTCAGCCCTCTTCCCCCAACTCTAGCGTATAAATCCCACGTGGGTGGAGATTTTCATCCCGTTGCTTCACTGCTGAATTCCAAGCACCTAGAACATACCCTGGCACATAGGCCAGCATAACAAAAATTGCACAAATGAATGTTATTTGCCCGTGTCACTGTTTCCCCCAATCATACCTGCAATTTACAGCTGGCTAAGAATTGTTGTTGCCGTTCTGGAGCTGCTAAAGGGGAAGGCTGCCAGCCAGGTTTAGGACGCAAGCCTTGACCTAGGTCACCGCGCTCAGTGGTGATTGCTACTTCCACCACCAACCTTGACCTTTGCTGGTGACTTTCAGGATCAGTTGTTGTGATATCTGACTTATAGTCTTCACACACTAGGATTACCCTACAAGGACAGAATTTTTTAAAAAGTTGTGTTTCGTTGGTTATTTCTGGAAATAATATGGAAAACAGGTGTCTGATCTTTCATTTCTCATTGAGATTCGTTGCTCTTCTTTAGATTATCCAGTGCAACATAAGGATTTAAATAATGCAATTTGGTGATTATTTTTTATAGCAACTTTACTGGTAGCCTTAAGCGTTTGAATAGGAAGGTGATTCAGATTTTATTTTGTGCACCCTCCCTTCTCAGCTATTCCTTTAATCTCCTGCCAGATGTGTAATATACAAACTGTAGATTGA
>PVJC01035299.1:0-18333 GCA_004026665.1 Murina feae
GGGGGGGGGAGCAGTTAGGACCAGGGAGTATAACATAGTCTCACACTCTCTCCTTCTGATGCAGAGATTACAGAATAATTTCCTGTGTAGGAATCTGGATGCTCCAAAGCAAAGACAGATAGTCACGATTTTTATGGGGGAGGGGCAATATTTTTCATTTTTCATTGAAATATTCCAGAAAATTTGTAAATGCACATTTACTTGTAAGAAATAACCCTTGTACAGTTTCTACCAGTGGTAGCATTTTGGAAAGCTATAATGTAGTTTAATATTCCAACCCGTATATTGACATTGACACCATCCACCTATCTTATTCATATCAGGTTTCCCGTCTTACTTGTACCCATTCATGTGTGTGTATATATATGTGTGTGTTTGTATCTGTGCATCAAGTTCTGCACAATTTTATCACCTGTGTGGGTTTGCACATCCACCATCTTAGAAAAGATAATGGACAGTTCCAATAGCACAAGGACTCCACATGTTGTCCTTTTATAACCACACATATCCTCTTCCCCCTTCCCCAATCCCTAGGACCTAGCAATCACTAACCTGTTCTCCATTTGTAAAATTTTGCCTTTCATAAATGTTATATAAATGGATCACCAGCATGTCACCTTTGGGGACTGGCTTTTTGGCTCAGCAAAATTTCCTTGAGATGCAACGCGCTTGATTATTGTTTCAACAGCTCGATTATTATTTAGTAATATTCCTTGCTGTATATGTTGCATTTTGTTTAACTAGTCACCTGTTGAAGGACATCTGGATTGACTCTAGTTTTTAGATCTGACAAATAAAACTGCCATGAACATTCATGCCCAGTTTCTGAGTGAACATGTTTTCATTTTTCTGGGCTAAATGCCCAAGAGTACAGTTGCTGGGTTGAATAGTAATTGCACGTTTAGTTTTTAAAAAACTGCCAAACTTCTTTCCAGAGTGGCTGTGTCGTTTACCTTCCCACCGATAACGTATGTGTGATCTGCATTTTTACTTTCATTTTTGTCCTTGTTTAGCCCAGATGCGCTAATCAGAAGGTAGGCAGCTCTTTCAGGTCTTCATTCATGAAACTCCCTGTCAAACTCTGCAATCAGGACCATGAACAAAAGGAAATGGCTCCTCTTCTGGATAATAATAGCTGCTATTAATTGAGTGCTTACTGTATACCAGGCATGGTGCTAAAGCCTTCCTATGTGCAAGTCCATTAGCCACTCATAACAGCTTTGTGGGTAGGTTCTATCATCACCCCCAGTTTGGAAGCTGAGGCTTAGAAATGCTGTGCCTTGTTCATGGTTGCACAGTCAGTCCAGTGGCAGAGCTAGAATTTGAACTGAGGTCTAACCACATTATACTGCCTCCCGTGTGATAACAAGAGAAACGACTCGGTCTTTAGAAGCAGTTGCGCAGTTAACATTGTAGTTAGGACAATGTTTTCCTTTTTAAATATAACATAGATTTTACCATCTTTGGGAATTAAAGTATATCCTCTCTCTGAGAGAGAGAGAGAGAGAGAGAGAGAGAGAGAGAGAGAGAGAGAGAGAGAGAGATATCTAATAGGAATGCATTGATTTTCCCCTCAAGGCTACACACAGCCCAGCTGATGTCTATTGCCCTCACCTCTCTCACTGCAACACCTCAGGCAACAGAACATGGTCCTCCTCTGCAATGTAGTGGGAACAATGACATATCCTATTCAGTGTGGGAAAGAAATCAAGAATTTACCCATAACATATCCAAGTAAGTACAAAGTCTTGGCAACTACTTTCTCTGTTAAGTATAAGCACTAGGAAGAGAAATGGTATGGTGATTATGCAAACACTAGTGGCCTGGTGCACAAAAATTTGTGCACTCGGGGTGGAGGGAGTCCCTCAGCCCGGCCTGTACCCTCTCACAGTCTGGGACCCCTCAGTGGATATCCTATGATGGCCCCAGTCTGCCAGGCGCCTTCTGTGTGTGTGTGTGTGTGTGTGTGGCCACTGGGGACCTGCCCCCAGCCGCATCTGAGGCTCAGAGCAGTCCTCCTGTGTGTGTCTACCTGCTGGGGGCCTGCCCCCAGGCACACCATGGAGGCTTGGAGCAGGCACCCCCTCTATGATGATCTCTCAGACTCTTGCCCTCCCCTGCATGTTGTTCTCTTTTTTGGGCTGTGGCCAGGGCTGGGTGCGGCCTGCCTCCCAAGCTTGCCTACTGCCCATCTTCCTCCAGCCACCAGAAAGCAGGGAAAACCCTGCCTTGTGGTCAGGCCAGCCTTTTCCTGCTCCCTGATCCCCGGAAGGGGTCTGGGAAGCCGCCAAACAGGACTCCAGCCCCCAAGAGCTTGCTTTCCTGCTCCCCGGTGGCCCCCAAAGGGCCTGGGGAGCCGCCAAACAGGCCACTGACTCTTTCCCACTCACCTGTCCCCTGCTGCCTTCCTTTCCCACTTCCTGGTGCCGCCAAGGGGTCTGGGGAGCTGCCAAGCAGGCCGAGACCGCCCCGCTGCCTCTTTCCCACTCCCCAGCCTGACACCTTGCTTTCCCACTTCCTGGTGCCCCGCAAAGGGCCTGGGAAGCCCACCAAGCAGGCCGCTGACCCTGCCACCTCTTTCCCGCTTCCCGGTGCCCTCCAACCCTGCCGCCTCTTTCCCACTCATGGGTCCTGGGTCCTGTGCTGTCCCACCCTGCAGCCGCTCTGTGCACTCGAGAGGTCCCTCAGCCCGGCCTATGCCCTCTTGCAGTCTGGGACCCCTCGGGGGATGTCCACCTGCTGGCGTGCCTGACCAGGCTGGGTGAGGGGCTTTAAGGCTGCCCACAGCTCCCATTGCCCAACATCCCAGCAAGGCCGGCTGGACGCAGGTTTCCTATAATTGATGCTGTTCCTTTAAGGTGAGAGGCCTTTTACTAACGAAGCCTCCTCTCTGCCTCACCTCGGCTTCTATAATGAAACAATTGTTACACTTAATTGTTGCAAATGTGCGTTTTGCTTCAGGCCAAAGGCTAAGGAGCCAGGGAGCAGGTAGTTTCCCTTTCGCTCCTGCTGCAACTGACGCTGCCTAAACGTTTACTCAGGTCCGTGAGTGGCGGCCGCCATGTTGGCTGGGCTAATTTGCATATAGCCATTCTGATTGGCTGTGGGCGTCCCAGAGAAACGGTTAATTTTACTATTCTGCTTTTATTAGTGTAGATACTACAGAAAAAAAATTAAAGGCAGAGCAGATAAGAACAAGCACATAAAAGACAGGTGAAGGACCTGGTCTGAAAGAATATATGACTCAACAATGAGAAAAAAATTCATTGCCACTGTTTCATATTATATAAAAACTTAATAGGATCTCAAACACAAAACGGTAAAACAACTGAGGTAAAAGGGTAACAGCTGAGCAAAGACTACACTTGGGACTAAAACAACCACCACCAGAGAACTAATAAATGAGAAACATCGAAGATCAGATAGGCTGAATGGCAACCCTGGCCGAGAAGGGAGCTTACTACTGCCACTGCACATTGAGAAGAAAGAAGAAGGGATTGGACAGTTAGAGAAGAAGTGACATAAAAGAGAGACAAGGGTAGCTGGTGTCTCTGAAGTGGAGAGCTAGAAAAAATAAAACACAAAAGAGTATTTTTAGCTCTGTCCGACGGTGACGACCTCCCCACGACAACATGCCTCTCGCCAAGGATCTCCTCCATCCCTCTCCGGAAGAGGAGAAGAGGAAACACAAGAAGAAGCGCCTGGTGCAGAGCCCCAACTCCTACTTCATGGATGTGAAGTGCCCAGGATGCTGTAAAATCACCACCGTCTTCAGCCATGCGCGAAGGGTAGTTTTGTGCATTGGTTGCTCCACTGATCTCTGTCAGCCCAGGAAAAACAAGGCTTACAGAAGGATGCTCCTTCAGAAGGAAGCAGCACTAAAATCACCTCAAATCAAGATGAGAGGGAAACCATCCCAATAAACACATTTTGGATTAAAAAAAAAAAGAGAAAGAAAAAGAAAAGAGTATTTTTAAAAGCAAATTTCCCCCAAATTAACCAAGAAATAACTTTGTATGTAAAATAGGCAGTTCATGTTCCAGGAAAAACCGATAATTAAAATGGATATATAGCCTGGCTAGGTTAATTACCCCTGGGAATTAAAAGGAAGAGTAAGAGGAATCAAGGTAAAAATAAAATAAAATAAAAGAAGTTACCTCCATGGGAGAATAAAGTTAGACGGGCTTAGAATTCTCTGCGCAATCCATGCCAGAAGGCAATGAAGCTTTGTTTACAACTTCCCGAGGGAAGGAAAGTGTGACTTAAGAACATGGACAGCTTTGTTTTTTGAGAATAAAGGCAACAGGCACAGATTCCCAAACATGGACGGCTTTAGCAGAAGCAGCGCTTCTTAACTTGTAAGAAAAATTACCAGGGACCAAGCCAAGCGTCACAGGGAGTGAGTGGCCTCGCCAGGGGAAGGCACTGGTGGTATCTTCAGTACTGAAAGGAGGCGTGCAGCTCGCCGGCAGGTCAGGATTGAGGCTACTCGAGGGTCCATCTTGCCTCCGCCTAGTCTCATGTTTGGCCTCAGATGAATGATTTCACCTGCCTTGGTCCTCTTGCCAGTACAATGAGGATGAGTGTTGTGGGGACCGAATGAAACAACCCACGTGAAGTTCTTAGCACAATGCCCAGCGTTAAATGCTACTGTTAAAAAATAGTAAAATGTATAATTATAAGAACATATTACTAGCTCCAAGTTTTTAAGGCTTTATAACCCTTCCCCCTTATTCTTAGAAACCAATACCTCTGTGGTTAAGAAGTTTTTACAACATTGAACTCTCTGGAAAGTGGCCAAGAACCTGGTAACAGAAATGCCTCTGGGGAAGGATGGTGGGTAGATGGGAGGCAGAGAGAGAGCAGAATCATCACTATCTTTTCACCAAGATGTTTTTAAAATATGTACAATGTGAATATATTACCAATGTTTTTTAAAAAGCAAGTAAAATTAAAGAATCCAGAATACCTTCATCTTTTATCGGTTTCTTTTTCTTCTTTTAACATTCAAGTCGAATTAAATGTAATACTTTAATGTAAAATTCGTGTGCACGATATAGTCCCAGTTTTGCAGACGTTTTCCTAGGCAGACAGACGCCTGCCATCTGTGTATATGCAAAGCAAGAGGTGTGAATTGGTAGCGGACGTTAACGATGATTATTTCCTAAGCGATGACATTTGGGGCATTTTCTTCTTATTCACATTTCTCAGAATTGCTTGAATTTTTCGTTAAGTTTATATTATTTTTAAAGAGTCATTGTTCTAAATAAATAGAGAAACACTGTTCCCAGCTGTTACCTCTGTTGAGAAGGAAGAACAAGGGACTTGCACCTCACAAGGGTCTGGGCTCTGAGTGAAAAGGCCGCCCTGGAGGGACCTACGAAGCTCTGGTGTCTGAGTGTCTGCATGGACTAGTGAGTTAGTGCACTGCCGGGGGTTACGACGTCCCACAGTGCCTCTTGCTAATTCTTTCCATGGAAGGCTGATGCCTTAGCTACACTCCTGCCCAACTGGGCTAGCTGGCATTTCCCAGCATGCTTTTGTTCCTGTGGTCCAGACAGCGAGAGCACCTCCGCCTCCTGTCTCATCACATCTTCCCCCAAAGCCTCGGCAGAAACCAGTTCTTCCATGCACCGTCCCTAACCTGTCTACCTGATTTCCCCCTTTGAAGCTCCATAGCACATTTTAACAACTATTTCAGGCACTTCGTTCGCTTAATAAATGTTTATTGGACATCCATCAGGTGCCTTGTATATATATGTTTGTTTGTACAAGTCTTATCCTCTGTCTTAGAAGGCAGGGAGCATGCCATCTTCACCTGGGATGTCCACAGCACCTACCACAATACCTTTTAAAGAGCAAAGGTAAAACAATAATGTTTGTTGGGTAATCTAATAAAGCATCACTCAATAAGTATCTATTGAACTAAACTGATTACTCTGTCCTTATACACTTTTTTTTAAAAAGGCTTGGAAGTCTTTTGGCTTTAAAGGCCAAGTAGTACACATGCCTTTGGAATTATTTTTAGTTTTCCTAAAGAGCAAATATGTCCCCATCCTCAAAAAACACTGGCATGGAATCAAAATCCTAAGACAGCTATAAGATCCAAATAGATAAATAATAAGTTGGTGATTTTTATTTCCATCTGTTTCACCCTGTAGAGGTACAACAATCCTGAAAATGAACACAAGAAAGATCATTTCTCCTTATTCTCCAATCACTAGCGTCCAATGGCAACCAGAGAACACTTGCCAAAACGAGTTCATGTTACTCAGGGTTTCCATCTCTTAACCACAAGAAGCCACACTTTCCCAAACTCAAATAAAGCTAACTTGTACATATAATGGTGTGTTAGCGATGAGATAATGAGAATAGAATTTAAATTAAAGGCACTACAAATACAAAATACTGTAGAGAATTAAAGAAATGCCTTTATAAGATAATGAGGATTATCTATGGAAACTATTTGCCTTTGTTCTGGTCAAGATTGTCTTTACAAAACAGTTCTCTTTGAAAAACCTATTTCCCCTCCTTCCACAGTGAGTAAGAAATAATATGCTGCCACCTACTGACAACGGAATGAAAGTGTAGAATAGAACACAAAAGTACGGAATAAAATACTAGGTGCTGTGGAAATCCCAGGTGAAGACGGCATGCTCCCTGCCTTCAGGTTGTTCTAAGACAGAGGATAAGACGTGTACAAACATATATATATATACAAGGCACCTGATGTATGTCCAATAAACATTTATTAAACGAACGAAGTGCCTGAAATCGTTGTTAAAATATGCTATGGAGCTTCAAAGGGGGAAATCAGGTAGAATTAAAAAAAAAAAACCACACAACTCAGAACACGTGTTTATATTTTCTTATTTTAAACATATTAACTGACACCTATAAGACTCTTAACTTTAGGAGGCAACTTGGTATAATTGAAAAAGAAAATCAATGCGTGTGTGTGAATGTAAAGGTTAGAAAGCTAAGCTGCACACTTCAGGGGAGGGCTGAAGCAGCAAGTGAATCATTCTGTAAACAGGAAGAAGTTTCAAAGGCACCTACGCATTTCCACGCTGAGCTACACTGGTGGTTCCATCCACTGTGTCGCTGAGGGATTTTGTGCGGAAGGGATATGGTCATGTGCTGCTCCTCATGGGGAGAGGGATGTGTTCTCCAGCAACCCTATCTTCCCCGCAACGACCCTATATGTATCTCTTAAATGAACCTACACCCTTCCGGAAAGCATGTTTCCAGGTGGCTCGTTCCTGGGGTGAGTAGTTTCCCAGTCAACACACGATGAAGAACACGCACCAATGTATTTCTAGCCGTGTGCGCAGTCCCCACCACATGGTAGGGTACTTCATCAACAGTAGTTGCATTTAGAATAAACAAGTAGAACTTCTTCCTGTTTCTCTTCAAGGAACACATCCGAATCTGCACCACCCTGTTTAGATGTTGCCTTCATTATTTGGATATTTCTGGTGAAAATTTCGCTTGGGCCTGAATCGCTAAGATAACGCCTCAATTTTCCACTTCAGTGAACATTACTTCTCAATTAAGTTTTCAGTAAATTGTCAATTGAAGTGCAAAACTGGGCTCAGTGCTAAAGGTTGACTTTCCATGTCACATCCAGGGGGCAAGACCCAGGAGAAAGCTGAAGAGCCTGTACCTGAGTGGGATTAGAAAAGAGCTGGAGCCCTGACCGGTGTGGCTCCGTGGATAGAGCGTCGGCCTGGGGACTGAAGGGTCCCAGGTTCGATTCCGGTCAAGGGCATGTACCTTGGTGGCGGGCACATCCCCAGTGGGGGGTGCGCAGGAGGCAGCTGATCAATGTTTCTCTCTCATGGAGTTTCTAACTCTCTGACCCTCTCCTGTTCACTCTATAAAAAATCAATAAAATATATATTTTTTTTAAAAAAAAGAAAAGAGCTGGAAACCAATGAGTTTAGCCTCCCTGATGAAAAGGAAATTCCTTCATCTGGGGAGGCACTTTCTCTTTTTCAGTCCACGGAAACTAGACTCATACAGCCAGAGCCAGGGAAAGGCCAACCGATTTTACATCAAATGTATCCCCTTCCCCTATAATCAAATTCATATCCATCAGTGAAAAGAGAAATGGGCTTGCATATTTTTTTTAAGTGAGATTCAACTTCTGAATTTTCCATCTACTAGCCACATATCACATTAGGAACCAGTTTCCTCGTCTGGACAATAAAAACAATGCTAATACTTTCCTCACAGTTATTTTGAATACCAAGTGAGGTCCTGGTCTCTTTCTCACTAGTTCAACGTGACCACCCACAGGTGCAATACAAAATTTCTCTTCCTGAAAGTCCTTGATACCCTGGGCTTGTTCCTATGTACTCCTGTGCCCACAGTAAACCCTCAAACTCTCCTCTCCCGAACCTTCCAACTCTTGGTCACATTCTATAGGCTGCTCCCCCAGCCTCCCCTGACCACCTCCAAACCTCTGTGCGTGGACCTTGGCCTCACCACCCTCCCTCCCACTCCAATCAGATGCTCTCGCCAACTACAAAAGATTATCCCTTTACTTCCTCGCACATTCTCTCCTTTTTCATTTTGTTTTTTTCCTCTCCTTTTTCATTTCTTTATAAAGTTTTTTATACCAATCATATCTCTAATTGTAGCTTATCAGGCCCATAATTATTTAGTTGCCTGTTAACCCTAATCCAACACAAAGTTAGCGTTCCCCACACCCTTATACGCACCACACACGCACTCACACATGTACATGTAACAAAGTTGTGTTGTCCATTTAAAAAAGAGCTATTTAACTCAGAACAGCTTTGATCTTGTCCTTGGCCATGAGAGAAGGAGAACCTGAAGACCCCCACCCTCTCACCCTAGCCAGTTTGGCTCAGTGGATAGAGCGTTGGCCTGTGGACTGAAGAGTCCCACATTCAATTCCAGTCAAGGGCACATGCCCAGGTTTCGGGCTCAATTCCCAACAGGGGGCGTGCAGGAGGCAGCCAACCAATGATTCTCTCTCATCATTGATGTTTCTATCTCTCTCCCTCTCCCTTCCTCTCTGAAATCAATAAAAAAATATATTTTTTAAAAAGACCCCCAATGTGAGGCAGTTGGTCCATTGGTCTGTTATACCCCTGCCCATTTTAGACACCAAATTCTATGCAAGTAGATTTTGAATCTGTTCAACGTCACCTTGAGTGTGTCCCAGGACCTCCATAAATGATATCGTTTCTACTTACAAGACAGCTCAATAAGGCACCATCAAATTTACTGTATATTGCAACAGATTTAATGTGTCCTTCAGTTTCCAGGAAAGCCAGAATGCTTCTTTCTGTACTCTCTGTGTAGTGACCTATAATTTCAGAAACTTCTGCAGCCTGTGTTTTGGTTTCACTGCTCATTCATTAGTCTGACAGATGTCTGTTATCACCTGAAGCATTTACATGCCAAGCCTAAAGGCAGTCTCCTACTCAGCATCTCTGTTCTCTGGAAAGCACCTGGGTCCTGCCCATGGATTGTCAAGATTAAGCACATGCTGCAGTATATCTAGCCTAGCAGAGCCCTGCATTCTCACTCCAGACTGCACCACCAGCATCAAGGGTAGCCTTGACAGGCATCTTGCCTCATCTCGTGGCTAATAGCATGTGCGATTAGGTGCCTCTGATGGGCTTTGCATTACTTTAGGCAATCTGGGAAATTCAGAAGTAGAAATAAGGAGCACATCTGTTTTGAACATTACTTTATACCCAGCACCTGGTATAGGATCCGGCACATAAGAAACAATAAAAATATTAATTAAATGTCAGAATAAGGACATTGAGAAAACTAACACATGAGAAGCTACAAAGAATGACATAAGTTAATTCACAGCTAAGGGTTCTTATAGGTGATGCAGCTATGAAAGATACCGATAAGGAATTCAGAGGAGAGAGAGATTAATAGAGACTGGAATCATTACGTGAGCATGCGTGCAAACTTTCAGGTTACGTGCTATTGGCAGAGGCATCAGAGAGAGATCACCTGCATGTCAGGTGGAAGAGGAAGATCATAAGTGAAGGCCAACAGAAAAAATAAAGTATTAATCTGTGAAGAAACTGCCTAACTAGAACAGGGGAGACATGCAGTAGAGTAAAAAATGAGGTTAAATAAAAAGTCGACCAGGTAATAAAGAATGTTAACAGGCAGAGGAATCACCAGTGGATCAAGTGCCAAGTTTGTTTTTTAGATTGTTGTTTAGAATTCATGTGGGTTGTTTTTTCATATGAAACAAGGCTATGAATTGTGATCTAACTCGTGGGTAGCCCCAGTATACACATTCCTCTCTTCATGAAGTGACTAGATAGGTCCAAAATTAATTATCAAGCATGTCTGTTCTTTCTTGGAGAATTTTTCATGTTCATCAGCCTCTCAGAAGACTACCGGAACAGGTTCAGTTAAGCCCCAGGAACAACTCAGCAATCCTTTAAACCAATTGTTAACTCCCCTTCCTTTAGTCCTCAGGGACCATTTCAAAGCTTCCTCAGTCTCAAGATCCCTCCCATTGTCCCTGGGAGGGCCATTACTTTTCTGGTCAAATAGAAACCATCAATGAATTCTTTCAATGTCTTGGTATGTCCCCAAAAGCACACGTATTGCCCTTTTTAAAAATCTTGTCCACCCCCATCTTCTATCCTTGACTTTTCACTCCTCTCGTTCTATTCACTATTTCATCCTGAGTTCTTCCATATACACAGCTCCGACTACAAATATATCGGTACCTCCTTAAATCTGTATTACCAGATAGGTACATAGATAGATTTTTTAAATTGAGCTCCACATTCATCTTTACAGCTACACATAAGAAATTCCACTTTGACACACCACAGAGACTTTAAATTCAACATGTTCAACTTGGCATCTGTGATAGGCAGAATAATGGCCCCTCGACCATGTCCACATACTAATCCCCAGATCCTGTGAATTTATTCAATTACTTGGTAAAACAAAGTTAAGTTTGCAGATGGAATTAATATTGCTGAGTAACTAAACTTAAACTAGAGAGACTATCCTGGATTATCCAGATGGGCCCACTGTAATCACAAGTTTTCTTAAAGATGGAAAGAGGAGGCCAAGAAAAGTGTTAGAGGGAGATATGACTAAGGGAGAATGGTCAGAGGTGCAATGTGATTGGCTCTAAGAAGGGAGGAAAGGTGGACAAGAGCCGAGGAATATGGGCAGACCCTAGAAAATGGAAAAGGCAAGGGGATGAATTCCCTGCTAGAGACTCCCAGAAAGGAACACAGCCCTGCCGACACATGGATTTGAGAGGTAAGATCCATGTCAGACCTCTAACCTACAGAACTGTTAAACAATAAATTTGTGTTGGTTTAAGCCACTAAATCTGTGGTAATATGTTACAGTAGTAACAGAGAATGAATCTACTACCATCTCTACCCTAAATCTCTGCCTTCATATGTTTAGTTTGTTTTGGAGAGCAAAGTTTTTATTGATCATACTAATTTTTCTCTCAGAATATTTGAAAATCTCTATTAAGTTCATAGAATATCAAAATAAACTATATTGTTAAAATTCCAAGGTAAAAAGATGAAAATACCATTCTTAAATGTATAAAGGAGTAGTGTAGAAACTTGGCAATATTTCTTCAGAACATTAGGATAACACTTTGATATGTCAACTTTCTCTAATAAAATTGTATGCATCTGGAAGGAGGAAGAAATTTTCTTTTACCTTTCTAGATTCTTCTCGATGGTCTAAGAATTAAGTAAGATACAAACTCAAAACATAAATTCATAGAAAAGCAGACAGTAAACGTGGCAACCAGTAATACAAAAATGGTAGCAGAGCTATATTAAAACCAGATAAAAATGGGCCTTACGGCAAAGCCATTATTAGGGAAATGGTCAATAAGCATATGAGAAGTTCTTAACTTCACTAGTAACCAGGGAAATGCTCATGAAGACAATGACTAGATACCATTTTTCATACCTTATCAGACTGGCAAAAAGTGTTGTCTGAAAACAAGGATTGGGGGGAATATAGGAAATGGGAACTCCTAACACACCGCTGGCAAGGTGTGCTCTGGGCAGCCACATCGAACAATTTGGCAATAGGTAGTAAAGCTGGAGGTGAAAACCCTCTGAGAGATTCTATCCAGTAGAAATATAATGTGAACCACATATGCAATTTTAAATGCTCTAGCAGCCACATAAAAAAGTAAAAAGAAACAAGTGAAATTAATAATATTTTAATTAACAGCATATTCGAAACATTATCATTTTAATGTAATAAATCTTTAACGTATTGAGGCATTATATATATTGTACTAAATACTCAAAATCTAATATGTATTTTATGACTAGAGCACACTCAATTTGAATTTCAAGTGCTCAAAGCCACATGTATATAACGCTTCCCATACTGGACAGAGGAGTCCTTCCGAAATTCTTAGACTTGTTCTCAAGGAGTTTGCAGAAACTTTTTTTTTAAATATATTTTTTAATTGATTTTTTACAGAGAGGAACTGAGAGGGATAGAGAGTTAGAAACATCAATGAGAGAGAAACATCGATCAGCTGCCTCCTGCACTCTCCCCAGTGGGGATGTGCCCGAAACCAAGGCACATGTCCTTGACCGGAATCGAACCTGGGACCATTCAGTCCGCAGGCCTATCCACTGAGCCAAACTAGTTAGGGCAACATTTTTTTTTTTTTTAATAAAGAGAAAGTGTGTGTGTGTGTGTGTGTGTGTGTGTGTATGAGAAATGGATAAATGATGGTTTGTTTATTCACACAAAGTAATGCTATTTGACAGTTAAAACACATGTCCAATTATTGATACATTTAAAAACATAATGATTAGTGAAAAGAGAAAGTTACAAATAGATTTGAACTGTAAAGCATCATATATTTAAATATACATTTAAAACACAAAAATCTATATATTGTTTGTGGCTAGATACAGTTACAGGATCAATGCATGGGATTGATACACAATAACTTCAGGAACATGATCACTGGGATTGATAGGGTGGGAAATAGAACTTTTTCTGTCACTTTTTTATTTTTCTAAGAGAAAGCTCTCAAAAAAATGAGGGCAAAATATTAACATCTGTTCATTTTTAGCATTGGTTACACATAGCAGATTAAAACGGCCATGAATACTCAATAAATATGATTTATTCATTCATTCATTAAAACATTTAGTAAGCCTCTACCATGTGCCAGACTTTATGTTAGACGATGGAGAGAGATAATTGTGTGTGTGTGTGTGTGTGTGTGTGTGTGTAAACAATGACTGAGAAACAAATACATCAGGTAATTATATGAAGAAACAAAAAAGGATCAGCAGAGATCTGGTTGGGTGGCTCAGCTGGTTGCAGCGTCATCCCATGCACCAAAAGGGTTGATTCCCAGTCAGGGCACATACCTAGGGGCCGTTTCAATCCCCGGTTGGAGGCATGCCAAAGGAAGTCGAGCTATTTCTCTTTCACATCGATGTTTCTCTTTCTCTCTTCCTCTCTCTCTCTAGAATCAGTGACCATGTCCTTGGGTGAAGATGAAAAAAGGAAAAAAGAGGGGGGAGAGAGGGGATCAGCAGAATAAAAGTATGGGGTGTGGAGAGGGTTGCTATTTGGATAACTTGGTCAAAAGGCCTTTCTGATAAGCAAAGTTTAAGAAGAAACTGAAGAAAGTAAGGGGTAGTCTATGTGGTATCTGAGATGAGTGCAAAGAGTTTGAAGCAAAAGAGAAACATGGCATGTTTGTGGAACTACCAGAGTTCTACGGTGCCTCTTAAAAAGAGGGGGGGATGTCTCTTAAAAGAAGAGGGAAAAGTATATGGTTGGTTCTGTGGAGACACCAAATATTCCCATTTATACTCCTTTGGTAATAAAGTCCAACAGCAATATTAAATAAAAATAGTATTTATCATCAAAGTTAATTACCCAACATTTGAGATGGGTGTCCCTCCTGGGAGTACAGAAAGGCAGAGATGTGATCTGACTGATATGGAAGGCAAGTAGAAATAGTCTCCCTGTTCTCATACTAATGCCTGCGTAATACACAAAATACAATCCCTGGAGGATATTAACTATTTATAAAAGCCAAATATATGCTTTAGCTTATGACACTTGAATTCTGAGCAACAGACTGCAGGTACTGTATTTTTATAACCTTATTTCCCAGGAAAGCAAAAGTCAAAAAGAAAGGATGCAAGTGAAAACCAAGAAGCAGTTACAAGCTAACCTTCTATAATGTTTCAGTTTTATTAGACACACATTTCTTTAAAAAAAGAAGATGGGGGTATTGTTCTAGAGGTTCCTATAGCCAATATTATGCATTGTCTTACTATTTCTTACGTTAGTGACCAATACTTAGATATACATCTAAGTAACTATAAACGTGGCCATTAGAGACTGCCTTATATTTCAAAGTTATTTATCACTGTAATAAATAAATAAGATTTCACTTATTCTTACAGCTAACATCACCATCAAAATTTTAAAGGTCAGTCACAAAATGCTAAAAACTAAATCTCTGTTGAAGTACAGAACAGCTAGGCCAGAGCATATTTGTGTACCTGTTATCTATTCACCGATAATATACTTCCTTATTTCTCTGGGCCTTTACACACCTGGAAAGAGGAATCCACTGGAGGTCTTCACTTCTGGTATATAATGAAGGAAGGAAAACACTGGCGGAGGGACACTGGATTTTTGGACAGACTGTACCTAGCCATCAGTGCATCTGGCAAGAGTAGTCCACCAAAGCTCATTATGTCTGTTGTGAACAGAGGGAGAGAGTCACAAACACTGGATTATAGCTGCACAGAAATTGTGCATTCATATTAGTAAGTGAAATTGAATTTCAAGCCTACAGCCAGTAGTTAAAAGAATTCAGCCGCAGCTACCATAAAAATCTACCTAGCGATGTTGCCCAAAGGTTTAGGGTGGAACCACAGACACCAGACTGATGGCACATCAGCCAATGGCCAAAGGAAACCCATTGCCACTCCGAAAACATTGCCCGTCCTTTGCCACTCTAAAAATACTGTTTCCCTGAAAGATGTCTAAAAGACCGAAGTAGCTGAGACATGCCCCATTTTATGGAAATAATAATAAAGAGACAGCAAGTCTTGTCCCGAATGCAAATTTGATGGAGAGGAGAGTGGGCTATTTATATTTTACTCGCCTTGCTCTGCCAGAATTCTCTCACAGGACGTTTGCCTTCAGGGTTCGGGGCAGCAGTAGCTCTGTGGTCTGCCCTATGCACATGAATAAAAGTCAGTTTGCCATTTGCTAAATTATTTATGAGCTCAGCTGCTGTTTGGATTTTTTATTGAATAATTCTTAAAATAAATATTTTATAAGCAGCCAGAGGCTACTGGTAGTTGATGCATTTCAGAAAATTAAAGAATAAAATTTAAACTGCAGTGTAAAAAGACAAAAGGATCATCATGTCTCTGCTGATAGAACCCTCACACTACACACACAGTGGATAGATTTAGGAATTGTTTAAATAGCCTACTTATCAAACCATAGTTCAGAATTTAGATAAATTCTCCTTGAACTGATGAATCAAAAATTATAGCACTTTAAATTTCTCCTTTGATAGTCAGCCCTAGGTTGGAATTTGATGTTCTTGGTGCATTCAGAATTAGATATAGGTTCTGGGCTTCATTCTGTATCGCAAATTTGCTAGATTACATTGCCTTAAAGCTATGGCTCTAGTAGTGATTTTTATCAATAATAAGTTACCTACTATTTTCCAAATAGCCTATATTTCACCTAAAACTGAATGTTTGCATTTTTAAAACTTGGTTGATTATAAGCTATGGTGTGAAATAAAAAGGATGAGGAAGTTAAGTGCCTTTAGAAACTGACTGAATGAGGGCAAGAGAGAAGTTGAATAAAACATTGAGATCTCAAGCCTGGGTGTCTGGGAGAAGGCGGATGCAGTAGCATAAATAGAGACATTGGAAAAGGGTTTCGCTGTCAGGCATGTTGAAGAAGGTACGAGGCGCTGGCAGGTGCTCAGGTTATGCGCCTGAGAATGCCTGAGACCAGTGCCTGAGAATGTGGGGCCACAGCTTTGAATTGGGGCATAAGTAAATGAATGAACAAAGCAGTCAGATCGGGCAAATATTCATATTACCAACAAATGACATGCTTCTTTTCCCTTTACTGTTTGTTATTAACTTTGTGAATCACAAATACTTTATCTCACCCTGAAAATTAGCTAATAAACTTGCACTCACTTTTAATTCTGCAGAGCTGAGCATGTGAAAACCTTTCTGCCCAAATTATGATGAGGAATCTACATTATAAAAGGCCAGGGCCCATCACGATCTAAACAAGACGACCCATCGCCAGGAAGTGCAGGCTGACAGGCTCCTATCACAGCAAGGCTGGCGGCAGGCAGGTGGGCGGGGCAGCGGAGAGGAGTGATGCGGTGTGGTGGCTATGGATCCGGCCCAGAGATAGGCCCAGAGAGAGGCAGGGCCTGATCTGCAGCTGCAACGCAGGCTACAGATCAGGCCTGGAGAGAGACCTGGAGACAGGCCCAGAGACGCTGACTGGCATAGAAGCCAATCAGAGCCTAATCTGGGTGAACTGCGAAGGCAAAACCTAAAGTGGGGGCTGAGGAGAGGTTTTAAGGGCAACAGCTGTTTAGTGTAAGGTGCAAGAAAGCAGTTCAATTTTTTAATGACCGGTTTGACAGTATAATGCATATGGCTGGTTATCAGTCCAGTATAGGGATTTTGTATTTTTGTCTGCCAAGAGCATCTTCTCCTGCTGAAAAAGGCTCCCTCCCCCCACTCACCCCCCAATTTAAGCAATCCTACCCTATATAATCTATCTATACTAATAAAAGGTTAATATGCTAATTAGACCAGGTCGACCAGCCATCTTCCAGACATCTGACTTCCTTCCAGACAAAGCCATGATGGTGGGGGCTGAGGCAGAGGCAGTTAGGGGCAATCAGGCTGGCAGGGTAGGGAAGTTGGGGGTGATCACGCTGGCAGGCAGAGGTGGTTAGGAGCAATCAGGCAGGCAGAAGCAGTTAAGGGTCATCAAACAGGCAGTCAGAGAGGTTAGGGGCAAACTGGTAGGCATACAAAGGGGTTAGGGGCAATCAGACAGGCAGGCAGAGTGGTTACGGGCAATCAGTCAAGCATGCTGGTGAACAGTTAGGAGCCAGCGGTCCTGGATTGCAAGAGGGATGTCCAACTGCTATTTTAGGCTCAGTCAGACATCCTCCGAGGGTTCCAGATTGGAGAGGGTGCAGGCTGGGCTGAGGGAACCTCCCCGTGCCCCCCCCCAACCCGTGTGCACAAATTTCATGCACCAGGCCTCTAGTCTAAGATATAATTAAGCAGATGCCTTGAGTAGCATAGCATAACATCTCTCATAATGTGAAATATGTTCAGCTTGTGTGAAACTTTGAGCAAAATAGCCACTGTTTAACCTTTAAAGGGAGTGTTAACCAAAAGGCTATTTTCTTCATGTAGATTTCTTCAAGTTGATTTTAGTCAGTGTTTTTATCAAATATGTTATGTTTGTGTTTATACAAAATATGGATACATAATGCTTTGTCCTGAATGCAAATTTGATGGAGAGGAGAGTGGGGCTATTTATATTTTACTCATCTTGCTCTGCCAGAATTCTCTCACAGGACGTTTCAATCAAGGAACTAAAATATCCTATAAATGTTTATTATTTCCCTGGCCACATTCCATACTAAAAATTGAAGTCCAGCCCTGGCTGGTGTTGCTAAGTGATTAGAGCATTGGCCTGCACACCAAAAAGTTATAGATTTGATTACTGGTCAGGTCACATACCTAGGTTTCAGGTTCAATCCCTTCATAGGGGGTGTGCAGAAGGCAGCAATAGAACTCTCTCTCTCTTTGTCTTTCTCTCTGTCTCTCTCGGTCTCTCTCTGTCTCTCTCTCTCTCTCTCTCTCTCTCTCTCTCTCTCCTCCTCCTCCTCCTCCTCCTCCTCCCCCACCCCTTTCCCTCTCCTTCCACTCTCTAAACATATCCTCAGGTGAATATTAAAAAAAAATGAGGTCCAGGATTGCATACCTTTGCAGAAATTAATTTTGTGCATTTTTCACTATAAATTTCCTTGCTTCTCTAGGCTCTGCCTTCTTATTATGCTCTCTTATTTTCATATCCCCAACCTTAGCCCATTTTTAAGTCCCCATTCTGTCCTCCCCTCCTCTTTCCTCCTCCTTCTCTTTCTCCTCCTCCTCCTCCTCCTCCTCCTCCTCCTTCTCCTCTCAGTCTGTGTTCCTCCTCCTCCTCCTCTTTCTCTTCTGCTTCTTCTTGCTCTCTCTCTCTCTCTCT
>PVJC01035300.1:0-18334 GCA_004026665.1 Murina feae
GCACACACACATGTTCAGATTCTAAGACAGGCTAGACAGCCCATCATACCTGACTAACTGAAGCCACAGCTTTGAGTAAAGGGAATTAGGCAACCTGAGGGGCAGACGCCTCGTCTGGATTTTCTAGGTGGTTAGGCTGTTTTTCAGTTAGTGAGCTTTTCTTTGACCCATTTAGTCATTTTGAAACATAACCCTTGGACCACAGGAAGCAAAAGAAAGGATGGAGACTCCAGCTCAGATTTCATTCCCTCCCCGGCTTGGGATGCGAAGGCACTGGACAGAAGGGATAAGATAACAGCAGTCACCATCTCTGAGGTTTGACAGCAGTTTTCCCTCTTAGCTAGGGACTAGGAAGTAAATGGCTTTGGTCCCCAGAGTACCCCGTGGGCGGAGCTACACAGCTGTTTATTTTGGAAATACTAGAACAGTGACTGCTTTTGCCAGGAACATTCCTTGGAAGATTAGTGAGGACTAGAGAATGCTAAACATTAAATAAAACATTTCTTTATAAAGCACTTAATTATTTATATAGGGCTAACTCACTGCTCCTTGGGGGGATGATAACGTGTGAAATGACCTAAGCTTCTTGCAAAGAAAAGACAACGTAATTCAAGAGGTATTATCATATGCCAGTAAGTCTGTGTCCCTTCACGTAGAGAACAAACCCATGGGGGAGGGGGAGCTAAAGAGGTTGGTTATTCGTTGATACAAACAGAAGTCCAATGAGTTAGAGAGAATGGCCTTCACAGAGATGGCCAATTCGTAAATAAGTATCTCTGAGAAATGAAGTGCTTAAGGCCCCACACGAGTTAGGAAGCTATTCCAGTTCTCTGGACTCTCGCCGACCCCAACTGAAGGGTCCTCCTCCTACATTGGATGGAAGATTTCTTTCCCCCAACAGCCCTTAGTTAATCTCAGATCAATTCTGAACTTGCTACACGAGGGGAACAATCCTTTTCATGGCAATAATAATACACACAGCGCTCCTTGCAGCCCTGCAACTGGAAAGATAATCTCTTCAAAAAGGTCTAATTGTTTTTAAAAACAAGCCATCAAAATTTTACGTGCTGGAAACCCATTAGATGAAAGATGGCAAAATGTATAAGTATTATAAAAATGAACCATGACTAATGTCAAGGCAATAGTTTGCACAACAGTACCCTTAGGATAGCTCACACCTGCAGGCTGCATCAGGACTTGACTCAATGTGAAGACCTTATGTGGCCTGGGGCAGCACCTGCCAGGTGTGAGCAGCACAGGTGGCACAGCCCAGCCCAGGCTAGTCTGCCTTCGAGCATTCAGCAGGGCCTTTCCTCACAAAGAATGTGTTTTGCAAACTGTTAGCTGTTGTTACTCATTATTATGCTCTGTGATTTGAGTACCTAGTATGAGCATTACCTGCCTTAACATAATATCCTCAGAATATTTTAAAGTTAAATACTATTATTATCCCCATTCTACAGATGAGAAAACTGATCTGTAAGAAAGGGAAGTTCAAGGATCTTGCCCAGGTTTCTGGTGAATTCCTGGTGGGACCAGGCTGGGGGGACGTTAGAATAGTAGTTCCAAAGTGATGGTTCAAGAACCACTTCTGCCACCTGGATATGCTTTATTTGGCACACACATTATTTTTAAGTTTTAGAATTAAGTTTTTCAACTTGGAAGATTTTAGATATAAATCCTCATTTCCTTTCCCTGGAAGACCTAGCAAAGCTGACTGTAAATTCTTGTGTGCTGATAGCTGGAGCCGACAGCTGCTCCTCAGATGCTTGCCAAGGTCCTGCTTTATGAGTTCACATTCCCTCCCGAGGCCCGAGGTCCTGGGATGTGTGCCCGTGGACCAATCCGCTGACCCTTCCATTCCTACCTGCCTCAGGGGGCAGGGGGCAGCTGGAGATTCATAAATGAGCTATCCCAGAGAAGAAACCATTGCTTCTGATAGTTTTCTACTGATTAGGTTTGATGTTTTCAATCATATAATCATGCAGTTAACAGAGAACTGAAGACATGCAGGTTAGTCTGAAAAAATCATTACACTGAGCAAAAAAAGCAATCACAGTGAATGGCCATTGAATTCCCATCACAACTTTGTGGCCCGTCCTCTGCCAGCATCTGCAGTCAAATATGGGTGCTCCTTCCCTCCTGATACTGGATCCTACCTTCTCCCTCCTACACAAGTTGGTTCTTGCAATCTCACTTCTTTTTCATCAGTTTTTCCTCCTCTGAGTGACAGTGTAACCTCATTTCTTGAACTTAATTCATCCCAGGAGGCTGTTCGAGAAGCTATTTGTTCAAAAACTGAATCATTTTTTCCCATTAGAAATAATATAAATTGAATTAATCCATTCCAGACCCCCAAATGATTTTGATTCAACCTTGCTTATATATCTGTCTAATGTACTGTTTAATATATAAATAAAGACTTCTTTTCCTAAATTTATTGAACCACTCCCTACTAGCCTTGAAGGAATTTTCCAGATATCACTGCCTTGAGACTGCTATCATCAGCTAATTGCTTTTCCTTTATCCAATCAATAACAATTTTCCTACCTATTCAATTGTCTGTGATTGTTGGACAATAACAGTATGAAAGTTGCCTGGGGAGAAATTTGAGTAAAAGTGTTTTAGGGTTCTCTTATATGGATCTGGAGAGAGATTAAGATGTAAACTTAGAATTTATTAGATATGCATGGTAAAAAAGCAAAGGAAAGCTCTCAGACAGTTAAAACAAAGGTTAAAAAAAAGAAAAATAATAGAAAGAGCAGAAAAAATAGAAAACAAAAAGTTGGGTGATATAAGTTTAAACATATCAGTAATCACAATAAATATAAATGAACTAACCTACCCTTTAAAAATAATGGATTTCCTGATTAAGTAAAACATTTCAAACCAACAAAATATAGCTAAATGTTCTTTACAAGAAGCAAATCTACAACATAAGAACACAGAAAAGGTAAAATCAAAGGAACATTAAAATATAAACTAGGCAAATATTATCTACCAGAAGCTCTAGTAATATAAAACAAAAATCACTATAAAGGAATGTTAAGGTCACTACATGATAGTAAAAATATTCAATTCACCTGGAATGTCTGACAAACCTAAAGTTGTGGGTCCTAAATAAAAGTCTAGGTATATCTGAAAATTAAAATGTAGGAGGAATAAAAGGAAAATGTAAAAATGTTATACGATACCTTAATTTATGAATCACGTTTACATTTTTTAAATTGTGTCTTTGCTAGATTTTGCTATTTATTTCTTTTCCTACACTGCAACCTTCAGGTCTATAGATTAAAACAGTCCTTATAAAACCCATTTGAAAATCTATGCCCAAGTCTGTATGATGCAGGTATGTACGTAAGTATCATTCCCCACCTTGTCCTTTATATGGGCGGGCTCAGAAAAGGCCAGCAACGCACGAGGAGCCGGCTGTGCTTGCAGCACCGTCCCTCTATCGGGGCTGGAGCCTCACCTGGATGTTCAGCTGCTTGTCGTGCAGAGCTCTCTGAAGCTCCAGGAGACTCCCCTTGAGGGTTCTCAGCTTCACTGCCAGCTGCTCGGCCTCGTCCTTCGTGTGGGCCTTGCCCTCCAGCAGCAGGTTGTCATTGTGGACAGAGAGCTCCGACAGGGCCACCACCTTCTGCTCTATTTCCACCAGCATGTTCTGGGACCACAGAAATAAGGGTGAAATTCACACACCATTCCGGCCTCTGCAAAGGCCGTTTCCCGCAGTGAAATCTAACACTTCCTTATGTCTTTTATCAAAGAATACATCTTCAGGGCTTTTTCCCCCCTAGTTTTCCTACAGCCTTGAACAGTATATACAGATTTTTAAAAATATCTTGAGCTTCTAAGTTTTTCTCTTATTTAAGATTAAATATTATATAATAAAAATATATTGAAAAAAACACTTGGAAAGCCCACTTTAGATAGGCAACAAGATGAGGAGAAAAAGGCCATTTTTATAGAAGGGACCTGTTGAAGCAAAGTGCCCAGAGCACCAAATGTCATAATGTGGCCCCAATTCTGTGTAATAGCACCCATTAGAATTATGCACCTGGCTCAAATGCTAGACTTAAATTGACTAAGGAAGTGTTATATATTTGTGTGATACCATATGCTTCTAGATTCTAAAAATATTGCCAAAAGATGAGTTCAGTACTTTGTAAAAAGTCCTGAAATATCTTATTGGAATTATGGACTTTATGTATAACGATAAAAATAGAGGTATCTAAAGGGAGTAGCAGGAGTAATGACCAACATATTTTGAAGTGCATGTGGCAATTTCAAATGTAAAAGGAAATGCTAAAAATAGATCTCTTCAGAAAGAAACTTTAAAAAAGATGTTCTAAAGAATAGAAAACACTGGCATAAGCTCTCTATTGTTTAGCATCAAAGCACAGAAGAACTATGCCTTCAATACACATAGGTAAATTGCTTAAAAAATTCAAATTATAACAGTCAATACTACAATAAATCTCAAGTAATAAAAGGAATGGCCAAAATGGAATACTACCTATTTTTAAAAAAAAGATAATGTTCACCAATGAATGGTTTTTATGTATTTCCTCTGATCCCAAATGGGATCAATATGAAGTCATGCTTACCAATATTTAACCTTGCAGATTAGGTAGGACTTTCTAGAAACTTGCTAGTTAGTTAAGTGAAAGAGCTTTTAAGACATACGTCACGCATGTGTGAAGTACAATATGTGGATAATCTTTGAAATTCAATGATTGGCACAGGGAGTTCATTATCTATTCTCTATACTTACATGTGTGCTTGAAATTTTTCATGACATAGAGGTAAGACAATCTATAATAATAAAAGCGTAATATGCTAATTAGGACAGATGAACGACCTTCCAGATGTCATTCCGGATGTCCTTCCAGATGACCTTCCAGATAAAGCTGGGGCTGCAAGGGCCGAGGCAAGCCACTGCGGCTACAAGGGCCAAGCCCCTTGCATGAATTCCATGCATCAGGCCTCTAGTAATGATATAATAAAAACCTTAATGTCATTGCCTCTAGCTTGATTCCTAGGGACCTCACATTAGAGAAAGGATATTCTCTGCTCCAAATGACATCTTCTTGTGTTCAGTGTCTGTCTGCCTCAAACTGACAGTTTGTCCAAGTTTACAAAAATTAAATATCAGAATTAGAACAAAAATTGCAACAGAACACCTAGGGACGCCTCCTGCTGTATTCATCCACAGTCTGATGCACTGACACCAATTCTTTTCACTGGCTCTGAATGTCTTATTAGCACCAAATACAGGCACTATAAGTGTTTTGGTATCTATGATCTTTTAACAATTTCCTTTAGGAAGTTGAAGTTTTCTAAAATTGGGAACTTACTGGAAAAATTTTTCAAAAGACTGAGTTGAAGTTTGGGTTTCATTTAAGCTTTTCTAATGTATTGTTTGCCTACTCTCTAAATATGTGAAGTATATGGCTTGGAAAAAAATCCTATATCCATATCAAGTCTTTTTACCATTATGTTTTCACATTTAAAAATGCGCTTTGTGATGTTGACATGTTCCTTCAAGATCATTTCCATACCTGGCAGTCCACCAGTTGGGCCTCCATGTCCAAGGGCTCCTTGGAGGTGCCCAGTGCGATGTCCAAAGTAGCCTTAGTGCTTAAGAGCCAGTGGTCCAGCTTGTCGACTTCAGAGCGGTACCTCTGCAGGGCCTGTTCCTGTCTCTGTTCCTCCAACTGATCATTTAACTTCTCCTAATGAATGAAGCAGAATGTTACATAGATCGCCCTCAGGTAAAATCATTAGGATTCAACTGCAGAGCAATGGTTCTCAGCTCTGGTTACACACCAGAATCAACTGTGAAACTTCAAAAGCAAGACAAAAACAAAACAAAACACAAAACAACTATCCTTGGCCACATACCAGAGAAATAAATCAGAATTTCTGGAAGTGAGTCTCAAGATTCATATTTTTAAAAAGCTTTCCCTTTGACTCTAATGTGCACCTAGAGTTTAAGGATCTAATCTAATAAAAGAGCAATATGCAAATTAGCCATCACTCCGAGACACCTAAGTCACGCCCCCAGCCAAGCCATACCCCCAGCCGATCAGAGCGGCTGCATGCAAATTAACCCAGCCAAGATGGAGGCTGGCAGCCACAGAGCTAGAGCAAACAGGAGGCTTCCATTGCAACTGCCTGGGTAGGCCTGCTGGGCCTCTGCTCAAGGCAACATTGTTTCAATTATAGAAGCCATGGAGCTGAAGCGAACAGGAGGCTTCGCTGCCTGACTAGGCCTCTGCTTAAGGCAACAGAGTTTCAATTATAGAAGATAAATAAACCCCAGAAACCTGATTCCAGCCAGCTTCTCTGGGACGTTGGGTCAATGGGAGCTGTGGGCAGCCTGAAAATGGCCCTTAGCCCCTCACCCAGGCTGGCCACACCCCCATGGGGTGAGGGTCCATCAGCCCCTCACCTAGGCTGGCCAGGCACACCATCAGGTTCACCTGAGGGGTCCAAGACTGCAATAGGACATAGGCCGGGCTGAGGGACTCCCCTTCCCCACCGAGTGCACAAATTTTTGTGTACTGGGCCCCTAGTTCTTACATAATACAGGACCAGGCAAATAATGTGAATGATGAAAATTGATCAAGGATTAGAACAAAATAATGGCATAAGATGGTGGGTTGGAAATAGGTAAATGACCCCAATGTGGGAAAACTATAGGAAGTGGTGGGGACTGTGACAAACTGAAGGACATATGTTCCACCAGGAAAGAAAGCATCATGAATTGCAGGCAATTGATTCCCTACAAGAAGTGCTTCAGTGTTACTAGTTTCTTAAATGAAAGAAGAAATTCTTTTGGTTGTTGTTATTGTTAGATCTCTGTTTGTTTTTTCTTTTTTTTAATGATGGCAAATAATTCATATTAAAAAAATTACCAAGACAATGACTTAATTTTAATTTTGAAACTCCACAAATATTTCATAGAATGATTGAGGATAATATTAATACATTAAAAAGTTAATTCTTAAAATAAGGTACTCACTCTAAATACCTTATTTTAAAATTACTTTATAAATAACTTATTATTTTTAAATTACATGAAAAACAGTTTAACATAAACTTTAAATAAAGCAGGAACATTGATTTTAAATTTATTCTGAACAAGAAGTACATGAATATATTATCTGACTAATCTTGTAACAGGTAAAACTGGAAGGAGCCTACACACCCAATAATAGCACCCATGTTTAATTGAATTATAGTATAATCATAAGCCAAATAAAATAATATTAAGTTCATGTAATAAGAAATGTATTGAGAACTGATTATATCCCAGAGGTACGAGGAGACAGATACTCTAAAGGATTATGTGGAGTCTCGGGTCTAATGTCCTATATACTTAGGGCCAAAATGATGAGAATAAAGCAAAAGTAAACTCTCATGAATGAGTGTGCTTGAATTGGCTAACACTGACTAAAGATTTATTCTTCACAGCATTAGTAATAGTATTCATAACATGCTCTTATTTAAACCCTAGAAGCCCAGTGCACAAAATTAGTGCACAGGTAGGGTCCCTAGGCCTGGCTGGCAATCAGGGCTGATCTGTGGGGCAACCGGCAGGGTAATTGGAGGGCCCCACTGGCACCCACCTTGGCTGGCTTGGGACCTGTGGGCTGGGGCAGCTCTTGCATTTAGTATCTGCCCCCTGGTGGTCAGTGCTAATCATAGCAACCGGTCGTTCCACTGGTTGTTCCGTTAGTCATTTCACTGTTCAGTTGATTTGCATATTAGGCTTTTATTATATAGGATAGCAAACCACTGTGCAAACCTTCCCCAATTATTCTTCATAAGGCCCATGTCTACCAACTATTTGCTTTCTACATTCTCCACTTTTCATGCTGAAATGAGGCCAAAAAGGGTGAGAAGATGCATTTCTGGCTACATACTGACTAAGTGCTCCATTCATGAGACTCCCCCGAGATACAGAACCGGCTCCTCATGTGTGAGGAACAATGAAACTGTACATCATGCCCAGCCCCTGGAGCTTAGTGATTGAGCATTGACCTATTATTGATCACGGTTTTATTCCCAGTCAGGGTTTCAGCCTGATTCCCAGTAGGGGACATGCAGGAGGCAGCCAATCAATGATTCTCTCTCTCTCTTTCCCTCTTCTGTCCTAAAATAAATAGAAATTAACATTTAAAAAAAAAATAAAAACTGTACATCACAAAGTAATCCAGACACTTGTCAATACGACTCTCAGGGACATGGACATGTGGGGTTTCAGAGTTATGTTACCTCCAAAAGCTGTCGTTTCCCTGATGCCTTCATCTTGATGGTGGACATGCGCTCCGCCAAGACGGTAAGCGTGGACTGCAAGGCCAGCTGCTCCCCGGGTTCAGACTCGGGGGACTCGGACACCAGCTCCTCCGCGAGGGATGCCTGCAGCTCGCTGATTTCATCTTGGAGCATGAGGATCTCATCCATCAGTGCCTGTGGGAAAGACGGGAATCACACTCAATTCCGGATTTCTTGGGACTGAGAAATCCTGTCGCCAGCTCAGTCTCCCATCAGTTGAGATGAGTGGATCTGTTTCACTCAAAGCCATGTAACCAGTAGACAGGGGTCCTACTAACACAAGTTTCAACATGCAAGTCCCGGACGACCTGTCAGAAAAGTTCTGATTTCAAAACCATGTGTGTCATTAAATGAATTTGAACAAGTTCATGAATCTTTCTGGTTTTCAATGGGCTCATCTATAATCTGGGGAGCAGGGGGGACATGCTCAATTCATGCTCGCATCTACAGCTCTATGTTGAATATGAAATTCATCACTTTCTTCCTCAACACGATTTTTCCCACTCCTAAGTTCCCCAGGTTTGAGATACCGTGTTTTAATCCCAAACTCACATTATACAAGATGGGAGAAACCTATTCACATGTCATCACCCTCCCATTTTTCTCCTTTGCTTCCCAACGCTAACATTTGCGGTTTCACAGGGCTGATTTCCAGCCCCTCTTTCCTTGCTCTGCATCTGTCCCAGATGAAGCCCATTCCCAAGGCTTTAAATGGTTTCCAAGGCTGAACGGCTCCAAAGGCGCATCCCTAACCAGTCATCCATCCTAACAACAGGCTCGGCTATGCAACTTACACATTTCATGGGGATCTCCAGCCTATGATGTGTGGAGCCTGCCTCCTCCCCTTCCTTCTCCACCTCAGTAAAGGAACCGTCCTACTATATAGCTCCACCTCCACCCAGGGGCCACTCCTCACACTTTCTCTACTTAACTGGCTAAATCCAATCCCACACCAAATCCAAATGCTTACTTGTGTGTCTGTGTATCTCCTCTGCTCCACCCTCAGTCAGAGCCTAGTGTTGGGGCTACCTGCTCGCATTCTCTCTCTTCAATCCCCTCTTCACAAAGTGATTAGAGCGAGCTTTAAAAAAGGTAAATCAGACCCTCTCACTCACCTGCTTTAAGATACTTAGTGGCTTATCACCTGTAAAGTAAAATCCAAGCTCCTTCCCACGTACTTGTCTGGGCTTACCCCTGCCTGCCTCTTATACTACACTCTCTCCCAGCTCCTATATTCTTGCCTTCCTATTAGTGACTCCAGGACCCTCAGCAATCTATTTACTCAGTTACTTATCGAATTTATTGGTGTGACATTGGTTAATAAAAATATATAGGTTTTAGGGGTGCAATTCTATAATAGGTCATCTGTATATTGTATTATATATTTACCACCCCAAGTCAAGTCTCCTTCTGCCACCTTCATGGTCCCTTTACCCTCTCCTACCCCCCTCTGACCCTCCCTTTTCCTCTGATAATCGCCATACTTTTGTCTGTGAGGTTTTCTTTGTTTTTCTGGTATTGAAATATATTTCTATTGAATTCAGAGAGGGAGAGGGAGAGAGATGGAAACATCAATGATGAGAGAGAATCATTGATCAACGGCCTCCTGCACACACCCCCCACCCCCACTAGGGATCGAGCCTGCAACCCCCACATGTGCCCTTGACTGGAACTGAACCTGGTACCCTTTAGTCCACAGGCTGACACTCTATCCACTGAGCCAAACCAACTAAGGCTGTTTTTTTGGTTTTTTGTTTTTTTTCTTAATCCCTTTAACTTTTTCACCTAGCCCCTCTATCGCTTCCCCTCTGACAACTGTCATTCTGTTCTCTGTATCTATGAATCTGTTGCTATTTTGTTATTTTATTTTGTCCATTAGATTCCACATATAACTGAAGTCCTATGATATTTGTCTTCCTTTGATTATTTCACTTAGCATAATGCTCTCCAGGTCCATCCATGCTCAGCAATTTCTGTAACGTAGCAAGCACCCTGTCTTCCTGATTAACGTCAATCATAATTATACCTGGTTTTTATTTTCCATTTTCCACGCTTTATGACTTACTGTGTAGCTGTAATCATGGCAAGAGCAAGTTTTACTTGGGATCTAAATGCGTGTTAGAAAACACAGGCCTTACTGCAGAAGCGGCTTTGTACTTGCCAGCGTTTCATAGTTCCCAGTGACCCCCACGGGCCTAATCCCCATCTCTTCACAGGGCTGCAGGCTTCCCTGCGAGCACAGTGCCTTCTCCTGTAGGCTCTCAACAAATATTAACAAAACAAATAAGTAGAATTTCTCTTTCCCTAATATCAAGTGTCATCAGGTTTAACTGGATTTTTACATAAGCAATGACACTGACATTAGTAGATACACCTTGAAAGTGCACAGACTAAATGCACAGCTCTGCGAAGTCTCACCAACTGCATACACCCATGCTCCCTCCCCCCTGACCAAGAAGGAGAACATGCCCAGAACCATACGCCCCTGGCCCTGCTCCCTGTCACAGTCTCTCCCTCCTTCCCAAGGGTCGCCAGGGTGTTGGCTGGTAAACGTCCAGGTTACTTTTGCCTGTGTCGGCTCTGGATAAGTGGAATCACACCTGATGTACTGCTCCATGTCTGGCTTCTTCCACTCCCTGTTGGGACAGTGGAAGTCTCTTGTGCTGCCTCATGTAGAAAGAGCCGATCACCTTCATCGCTGCAGCACTTGGGTGGTGGATCTTTTCCATGTAAGCCTTTCTCGTGGGTTCATAGTGGTGACCTCATTGTCCTTTTAATCTGCATCTCCCTGATGAATAATGAGATTGAATGCTTTTCCTTTATTTGTGGCCACCTGAACATCCTCTTTGGTGACCGGCCGCTAAAAAGCTCCTGCTCATTTTCTATGGGATCCTTCCCTTTTCTTGCTGAAATGTGGAGTTGTTTGTTTACTCCGGAGAAGAGTGCCTGTGTCTTTTTGGGTTCTGTGTATTGCAAATATCTGCTCCCATGTTACGAACTGGGTGACCCTTAATGAGAAAAGACTTGCTTAATAGTCCCTTTTGGTAGTTTAATGTATCCTCCATTAAAAAAGTTAGGTGCCCTAGCCAGTTTGGCTCAGTGGATAGAGCATCGGCCTGAAGACCAAAGGGTGCTGGGTTCGATTCCAGTCAAGGGCATGTACCGTGCTTGCAGGCTCCTTCCTGGCCCACGCCCTGGTCAGAGCTTGTGCAGGAGGCAACCAATTGATATATTTCTCTCACATCAATGTTTCTCTCTGTCTTTCCCTCTCCCTTCCACTGTCTCTAAAAATCAATGGAAAAATATCCTCAGGTAAGGATTAACAACAACAACAACAAAAGTTAGGGCTTTTGGTGTCCTATTTAAGAGATCTTGGCCTACCCCAAGGTCATGAACATATTCTCACATGTTATCTTCTAGAAGAATGCTACACAAAGTGTGGTCGAAAAATGCCATTAGTCTGCAAAATGTTTGTCGCCAGTTCATGACCAGGTGACGATATTGTGGGTAAATGTTGGGAAACTTTATAGCAACCTGACATTGACCTGATATCCAAGCAGCATTTTATTTTATTTTATGAAGATAATGGTTTGTGATGGGCTAGAAAGTCTAAAAATTTTTTTAAAGGTTATTTACTACAGATAGTTTGAGAAGCACTGTTTGAAAATGTTTTATTTCCCCTTCACATTTAGATCCACAATCCACCTGAACTTACTTTGTGTGTCCAACATAGGTAGGGGGTCAGCGTTTCTTATCTGGATAGTCAACTGACTCTGCATTATTTATTAAAAATGATTTTTTATTCAGTGCTTTGCAGTATATTTTTCGACATAAGCCAAGTGTCTGTGTATACGTGAGTGTGCTTCTGGCTTCCAATTCTGTTCTACAGACCCTTTGGCTGTCTGTTTATGCCATTACCACCCTTCCATAAACACTATAGCTTTGAAGTCTCCCTCTAAATGGTACATCCTTCAACTTTACTCATCTTCTTCAAGGTTGCATTGGCTATTCTTGACCCTTTCAAAGTTCAATATATATCTTTTCATACATTTGCAATATAGTTTATCTTGTCAGTTTCCACCAAAGAACTTGCTGGGATATGATAGTGAAATTGTCATGAATTACACACTGATCTTGCTTCTTATACATTCAAAATGCTTTTTGGCCTGGCTGGTGTGGCTTACTGGTTGAGCATTGACCTATGAACCAGGAAGTCATGGTTGGATTCCAGGTCAGGGCACATGCCTGGGTTGCAGGCATAATCTCCAATGTGGGACGTGCAGGGGGCAGCCAATCCCATCAATGATTGTCTCTCATCATTGATGTTTCTATCTCTCTCTCCCTCTTCTTTCCTCTCTGAAATCAATAAAAATATATTTTAAACAATGCTTTTTGTCCAGTAAATTATTTCGCACTGCCTTATAATAACTTCGTGGTCCCTCATTGCCAAGAGTATAACGTTTGCATTATTTGGTCTGGTTAATTTAAAGGCTTCTCCATAACTCGGACCACATTGTCTTTTTCTTTATTGATCCTCTGTATGAGCAAGAATAGGCCCCCTCACTATTGCACACCTGTGGCTTTCCTCACAAGTACATGTATAGTGCCTTCTATTCACTCCTGTTGCCATTATAAATTTTCAAAATCTGCCTGTCCCCAAAGACCTGCAAGAGTGTCCTTTTAGCTACTTCCCACTGCTGTAGCCCACACTCATTTTTTTTTAATTTTCTTTTTGGACAATATCTTAGTAATCCACTCCACGCAATAGTAGGTTTTTTAAACCACAAATTAGTGAAAAAAAGTTCATCTATTTCAGTTGTGCACATAGTAGACGCTCAACAGATCTGGTTGAATTCATTCTTATTCTTGACAGAGAAAACACGTATCTGAATCATGAAGCAACAACAACAACAAAAAAGCCTCCTCATTTAATCTCAGCAGCTTTGACCAATCAAGTGTATGTAGAGTGAAGTCACCAGTTTCCGTTTCCAGCTCGCAAGGTTCTGAGGCAGCTCCCTGAATGCTCTGAAGACGTAATGAAAGAACTGGGAAATGAGAGATTCTAGCACAGTTAAGTTTCATCCTGTGAGAGTGGACCTCTCTATTCATGCTTCTGTTTGCTCTCAAGGGAGAGCGGATACTTCTGGAAGACAGCTATAGATTTTCACAGCCAAGCTTCCCGGGGTTTTCTCTATGGGTGATGCAATGTTTTTGTAAATGTCACAGAATCATACACTTTAAAATGGTTAATGCGACAGGATGTGAATTTCACTTCAACTTTTTTTATGAAAAGGTCCAGCTAGCAGTCAAATAGGCCTTCACCCCATAGCCCTGTCTCGGCTGGTAGCCAGCTGCTTCCCCAGGATGTCTGACTCAAAACTAAGGAGAGGAAGATGAAAGGCAAGCCTTTGGGCGTCTGACTTGTGGTGAGAAGCGGGGCGTGCACATGACATTTGGTGGTTTAGAGAACTAACTACCTTGAGCTTCTCTGAAATGACTCACTCTAGAGAGAACATGGTTTGGTTCAACACCAAATGTAAACATGAATTTCACTGTGGCTTTCAGAGCTATCTACAGCAGCAGTTCATTTCAAACGAGTGGTTGTACCTATTAACACCAAAATAAAATAACCTCAGAGCTCTGTCTACTATCTATCACTGAGCTTGATGAGGCAGAGACCACACACTCCCACTGAGTATTAGCTGCCTATGACAATGGAGGTCCCATTACAGAGGGCTGAAAGCTCAGAACAGCAGCCACAAGCCAGAGTATGAGCTTGTGAATGTCTTAAAATATAATCTATCCAACGAAGTATAGAGGATTACAGGAAAGTCACAGTATTCCACCCAAATTCAGTAGATTTGGACAAAAGTTTAAAGGAATAATGTAGGAATTCAGTTAGTTCTCAGAAGAAACATGAATGCTTCTGAGCAAGTGTTGGGGAAGAAATAACAGCTGAAGTGTTTGTATTAATTTCTAGGAAATATAAAAAACGTACTGGAGTTTCTCACCCACATTCAGCTGGAATTTAGAAACAGTGATTCTACAGTATGCTTGGACATTTTTTAAAATTTATTTTATTAATTTTAGAGAGGAAGGAAGGGAAAGAGAGAGATAGAAATTTCAATGATGAGAGAATCATTGATTGGCTGTCTCCTGCATACCCTCTGCAACCCAGGTATGGTGCCCTGACTGAATCAAACGGTGATCTCCTGGTTCATAGGATGATGCTCAACCACTGAGCAACACTGGCTGGGCAGTGCTTGGAATTTTTTAAGTACCATTCCAGAAGCTAAGAACCCATTTAGACGCTGTGATACCATGAGCTTTTCATGTGGGCAGCTCTGTCCCAGAATTTATAGAACTTAGATTCTGACAGCAAAAAGTAGGTCAGATGGAAAATGTCAGATTTGTGATTACCTGAGTCATTACAGAGTATTTATACTTCTCTCCCTCTCATTAGAGCGTTAACATGATTGTTAAGCTCAAGTAGGCAGTCATCATTGAATTAGCTACATCTCCTCACTGCTATGATTGTTAGCATGACCACTCTCCACTTAGAAAGAGACAAAAGTCACATGGTTGGTCCTCATTACAAGAAAAGTTACAGATTCATTTCTAATTTACAATACATAGCATTAATATACAATTTTGAGTTTTCTCCACTAAATCCCTTGAACAAAATAGTAATTTGCTCTATGCTTAGCTTGTGTGTGTTTTCATAGGAATGCCTGGAGGCATGGAGGTGGTGGGAGCTAATTTGCATTTTCAATCAGCAACTCTATAATGTCACCAGGCAGATCACCAGGATCTTGTTTTCATAGAGTTCCTAAGTCCTGTGGGACCCAGTGAAGGGTTTTTGTTTTTTGTTTTTATTTGGGGGTGGGGGAAGTGGGAGGGTGTGGTCAGTCACCTGGGATATAAGAATGGTGAGCCTTGAACAAAGGCGGAGAGGAATCTGAAGGAGAGAGAGGTGAACTGTGTGATCCTCTCCAGAAACATGGGCTTCTGCTAATCTAAGCAAGTGACACTCAAATTCACTCTATTCCAGCCTTCAGATAATTTATTAGTGTTTTGTTTTGTTTTGAATCCTCACCTGAGGATATTTTTCCATTGATTTTTAATGACAGTGGAAGGGAGGGGGAGAGACAGAGAGGACAGAGAGAGAGAGAAACATGGATGTGAAAGAAAGTCATCGTTGGTTGCCTTCTGCACATGCCCCGACCAGGGCCAGGGATCGGACCTGCAACCCAGGTATATGACCTTGACTGGAATCAGAACCCGGGACACTTCAGGCCACAGATCGATGCTCTATCTACTAAGCCAAACTGGCTAGGGAAGCCCTGAGATAATTTATGCCAAATTTCTTTGGAAGCCCCAAGGGAGCTGTGATGGAATGGAGAGTGGTCCCCTCAAGGACAAGGAAGCATGGTAATGGGGTGGGGGTTGCAACACTGTAGACAGAGCCCCAGGAGCACACTGAAGCTGCATGAAGAACCCCTTCAGATGACAATGAGGTGGTCCCGACAATCGGAAAGCTGGGGCTGTGGAGCTCAGGGAGAACCACATTGTAATAGTCACGGACGTCCCTGACTATCCTCATGATTGGTTTGGTTTAGGTAATTTTAATTTTATACATTTATGTATGGCACCCTCCCCAAACCAGACTGACTAGGGGTGACTTTGGGAAACAGAAAGACCCAAAATAAGGCCTCGAATGGATGATATGCACTTTGATCTCTATCTTTCAAAGTCACAGAAGTATCAAAAATATGAAGTCGTATTTCTCAGTATGCTGTCTCTAGATAAAATGTCTTTATTTTTATGTTAAACTGCAAGCTCCTATATTGTAAAAGGAAGCCATTTTACCTTAGACCACACACAGGAACAAACAAGATATTCCTAGCTTATCCTAGGTTCCAAAACTACACAAATGCAAATTAGGGGAAAGGTAAACGACCCAGTGCTTGGTAGATACACACAGTACGTCATGCTTTTATAGCTTTTAATTTGCATCTAAAAATATTTTCAGTTTCTTCTGTGTTTTTTAATAGGGCTGTCACATGCCCCTGAGCTTTGGTCAGGGCAGGCAGCACTTCTCCACCTCATGGTGACATTATTTAGGGGAATGCATGCCTGGTGCCTCCGTTATACCTGATCGTGCCCTAATAGTGCACCTAATAAAATGCTAAAGTGTGACCCAGATTTTAATATATGCACTTTCTTATCATGCATTTTAAATTGATGCATTTTAAACAATAACTTTCTGAGTTAGGTTGATATAATTGTCTCTTTCTCATAGAATGTTATAGCTTTGCCTAGGTTACGTAACCTTTTAAAAAGGAATTCAAGGCAAGAACAAGGACACGATTATAACTTAGAAGCCCTCACTTTTCAACTCTTTCTTTGCCCATTGAAGTCTGAGAGCTATTCTCTTAAGTGATAATGGGAGGTGCTGGGCACACGGTTACGTTTCTTAGAACAATACCCAGAGAAGGTAGATGGAAGGCTGTCTTGTTCTCACAAAGGTTTACAACAAAATAAAGGAAATACAAGCATGGAACAGACATATGCAATACTTTCAACAATAAAGTTTTAAAAAAGATAAAAGGAACTATGCTTTGTATAATAAAAATAAAAAAGCAACATCAATGCATGCAGCACCCTTTCATTAGATTCAAGATCTGACTTTCTTTCCCTGTCCCTGAAGCAGGAGTGGAAACCACCACCACTTGGAACCTTGTTTACTCGGTGGGAACTGATACAGTAAAAAAAAAAAATGTCAGTCTGCTCTCCCCACACACGCTTGGCTGGTGACCAGTCACAAGAGTGCACCTATGAGATCATGCAGGAAGCTGAAGTCACTGCTATTTTTACCTGATGCTCAGCCATCTGGCTCTCTGGACTCCTGCCTGGCTCCAGATTCTCACCGAGTTTTAGCTCGATGGCCTCCATCTTCGTGGAGATGGCCTGGAGGGCGTCCTGGTACCGCTGCTGGCGCTCCAGAGCTTCATAGAGTGTACGCTGCTTTTCACTGATCTGAAGCAGAAAAGGGATATTACCAAACGCTTCCTCGCCCTTTATCTTCTAGATTATGACACTGCTTTCCTCACTGCTTTCCCTCTGTGGCCCAATGGAGGGTGCTCAGCGGTGCAGGGTGTGTGTAAACTCTCTGTGTGGATTGCAAAAGGCAACCACGAAGGCCATGGGTACCTGGTGGGCTCAAACTGGTCCATGTTTCAGTGACTTACCACATTCTTTAAAGTTTCCCAGGAACGCTGCAGGTTGTCCAGCATAGTGGTCGTGGAGGGCTCCAGTCCTGGCTCGTAGAACTCCTGGGGTGGCAGCGCACTGGGCTGGATCCTCGAGGCATCTGTCTGCAACCTCTCGGCAGACAAGGCTTGGTAATAAGCAATATCCTGTGTGGGCAAAGCACAGCGCTGGAGTCCCGGGGAAGACAGAGTGTGGGTTCACATGCTCTGCTTGCTGTCTGTCACGGGGAGGATTCACACCTGTCCCGGGGGCTACAGATTATTTTTATTATTATTATTATTATTATTATTATTATTGTTAATTTCAGAGAGGAAGGGAGAGGAAAAGAGAAATAGAAACATCAATGATGAGAGAGAATCATTGATTGGCTGCCTCCTGCACGCCTCCCACTGGCGATCCAGCGCCCACAACCTGGGCATGTGCCCTTGACTGGGATAGAACCCAGGACTCTTCAGTCTGCAGGCCGATGCTCTATCCACTGAGCCAGATTGGCTAGGCTGGGGCTACAGACTATTAAAGTGAGTAAATTCTTGTGGCAAGAAGAATGTAGAGGTCATATCAAAGCACATTATAGTTGCTTTAGAATTTCAGTTTATCTAAACTAATAAAAGCGAAATATTAAAATTAACCGTTTCTCCGAGACAGGGTAAGCCACGCCCACCAGCCAATCAGAGCGGCTGTATGCAAATTAGCCCAGCCAACATGGCGGCCGCCACTC